>JAZHYW010031925.1:0-40000 GCA_037355805.1 Ixodes ricinus | reverse complement strand
AGCTCAAAGTTCCTTTCCCGTCACTAATACTGACCCCTTATGAAAAAAAGAATTTTAATACTATAAAATACATGCCATAACTAACGCTCAAATTATTTGGTGCTGTGCGGCAAAGCCACTATGACGAAGACGTTGGCTCGCTCCGAGTGAAGGTTTGTCTTAGCTTTTCCCATTCGGAGGGCATATGTTACTCAATCTTTTGCCATCACAGGTTAGTTCAAGTTACTGCCAAGTTCCAAGGGGAGTTTAAAGAAAATAAAAGATGGAGTTGTTTTAAATATCGACGCCCAATCTTGCCACATTTTGAGAAATCAGCCACATTTCCGCGTTAATAACTAAAATATAATTAAGGGTGGGCATATCATCCTTATATATTCGTAAAGAATATTTAAAGACGCTCATTTTGATATGTCTTATAAAGTATTATGAAAGATGGTTTATTTGCAAAACAATTTGTGAGTCTGTCTCTAAAACGCGTTTTTATGCCATGTTTGATTTTTTTGTTTGCATATAAACATTTTATTGATATTTTTAAGTTTTTGTGCATGTGTTGTCTATTGTTTGTAAAACGTATTACAAAAGTTAAGGTGACGTGAAATCTTCGATGAGAAAATGACGACTGTGCAAAGTAGCATTGTGAAATTTCCTCAATTTCCACGCCTCGAGCTTCTATCGTATATCTCAGCGAAAAAAATGTTACGGCGTTCATATACAGCTGAATGTTCCTCCCAATAACATGGCTTTCATATATATTTCTAACAAAAAATATCTAAATTATGACCCTGACCATTTTTGCATGAACTGACGTGGAATCACCCTTCTTTGAGTGCGGTTTGAAGCTATACCAACACCTGTTAACGCCAATCATTGATCGTTCAGTAATCAGCTTTTGATTCGGTCCGTACCGTCCTCGATTAAGGGCCAGCTTTTGTAGCGGCATTTTTTTAAGTAGCACGGTGGCACTAAGTTGGAGCCAGAGGTATCGCACGGGTACACGCACGCACAGATACGCACATACAACACAAATACATAGCCATTGCCCCTTACCTATACGGCCTGCCGCTTCGCAACGGGATGCATGAAAGCAGCGATCCAGCCGAGTTTCCCGAGCTCGTCGCTGGAGGCGTGAAACAGAGGTCACGAGCAACTGTTTTGCGTTCCAGAGGCCTTGCGCTGCCCCAGCTCGCTTGTCGCCAGCCCACTTTGACCGCCACTGCGCCACCAGGCTCAGTACCACTGATTGCGGCCACCTTGAGCACTTTCGTCTGGCCCGCAAAAAGAGATACCCGGCGGCGTCGCTCGGCGGAGCGGGACCAAGAATCAAGCAGCCGCACAGACAAGTGCATGCGCAGACGCACACAGGTGAGCACACACTTATGCACGCACGCACACACACATACACGCTAACACACACCCATACACGCGCATGCGCACAGACACACGTACCCACACACACGCACGCACACACGCACAGGTAGACACATACGTGCGTACGAACACGAGCTCCAGAGGCACACACATACACGCGTGCACGTGCGCACACACGTAAACACATACTGCGTCACTGTGCCTCAATTGCCATTCCACAGCGCTCTTTCTCTTCGTGTCTCTTTCCGGGCATTTTCACTCGATGAAAACAGTCGCAAGCTCCTTATCTTCGCAAACACAATTTCGTATGTCAACATATCCCCTATTTGATTGGGGGAGAGTTTGCACTTCCTGGATCAACTAGATCCGTAGGCTTTGCTTGAATGCCTCCATGTTCGTTTGATCTACTTCGATGTTTGTTTGCACACACTTCATTCTCACAACTGCGTAAACTGTCCCTACTGAGTCTGAGTGTTCATCTGTTGCTTGTTCATTGAACATTTCCACAAAAAAAATCAATCAACTCAAACTAACTTTTTTTTAAAATCTAGTTGCATGTATACTGCCTTGTTAGATACTCGGAACACCAGTTGAGACATTTTTTATTCGCTTAGTCAATTTAATGCTCCACATACAAGCCTAAAACACCACTTAACCGTATTGCCTTTTCATGCTAGAATCTGAAGTCCAGTCGCAACCGACGCGCACCTATTTTATTACCAAACCGTATAGCAGTTCCTCCCTTTTAAGGAGTTTTCTTACGGCTGGCTCACCATATGTCGTCCCTGTTGTGGTAGGTGTCACTACCATTAGGTTGTATATATGCGGGAAAGTAAAGAGGAAGAGGAATTTACTCGGTTTCGTTCCACCCGGACCAGGCGCGTGTGTGTTTGTGCCTCCCTGACTTGACGGTCGCCGATCTCTACAATCCCGAGCCATATTTTGAAAAACAAAAACGATAAAGCAACACTGGCGGCCGTTATTTATAGAGCACCTAGCGTACGATGGGAATACTGATGTCTCGGCGAACGACGACGGAACAGTCGCTATCTATACAAGCGATGGACGTCGGCACCGACGCAACGTGGGTGTTCCTCAGATGCCCAGAGTGCGCACCCAAGCAATTGGAGGACTCGGTTCATGGAGCCGCATTTCCCAGGTGGCGTCCACTTTTTACCAGGGCCCATTGGACCGTACGCTTTTGAAATTAGCACCGCGTTTGCGCGAACCAATATGTTTAAACATTCGCCACTTCTCTTCAACATTTTGGCTTAGAACAGCCTTTCCGGGAAATGGCCTGCAAGGGTGACCATTCAGTTTTTCGTTTCGCATCTACGCGTGCGTAAGCTTGAATAATGCGATAATATAATGCGATGCATATTCCTGCGCAAGTGCAACTGTCATACCTCTCTCAAATTCTAATTCAGTTTTCTTTTTTTTCTTTTTATTTTTGTGGGGGGAGGTGCGTTGTTTGGTGCTAATGCTATGATATAATTGTGATAGATACACCTAATGGTAACTTTGTACGGGTGCCTTGTGTCTTTGTTTTGCCTTCCTTTTGTGTGTGTGTGTGTGAACGTGTTTTGTTTTGAAAACCGTTGTATTACGCCCTCCTCCCCCCCCTTTACCGGTGCACTTCCCAAAAGCAACTATAGTTTGCGTACCAGAATAAAAATAATAATAAGACAATGAGCCGATAAAGTGAGGGAGAGGAGGAAACGAGAGCGTGCGGGTACGCCAGAGAGACGACTTCTGGTTGGAAGATTACTGGGCAGACCTGAAGCAAGGTGCCTTTGTCTCCACTGCATCCTTTGAACGCGTTAGAACGCGGAACACTGGTTTCCGATGTTTGGCTGTCGCATTCAAACGCGTTCGACAAGTTCAGTAAAGACAAAGGCGGCTAGCGTCCGGTCCACCCAGAAATTCATTCTAATCAGAGCTCGTCGTTCTGACGATACCGAGCCAGAACATTGTAACCGAGCGCTCTCGTCTGCTCCTCTTTCTCACTTTCTCGGCGCATATGTTTCAAGGTAAGATGGTGCTGCTGCTATACTCAGCTCACCCGTAAGCCAAGACTGCAGTCAATGCCACAAGCACGAGAGCTCGAGGTCGCTGCATGGAAGCACTAACGTGCGCTCGCGCTATACTTCGTTTCACCTCATGTGCGAGCGAAGGCAAAGCTGGAGCGCGAGCACGAAAGCTCCGTGCCTTCAGGCTTTGCTCGAGCGCGCGAGCTGGGCAGAAACGCAAAAAATTACACCATCTTCCCGAGGGGAACCATGGGGTGATGCGGAGCATCGTGTTGGCTCCGAGGAAAGAGTCAGTTGCGTGCTGACGTCGAGAGATGGCGCCACAGAAACTTGGCACGCTCGCCGCTCGCCGTTTATTGTTTTTCACACTTGAAGGAGAGGAGACTAGAGAGGAGAGCTGCGCGGGCGCGCGCGGTGTGAGGAGAAGCGAACGCACGCGCAGTGCACGCAGCTGGTAGAGAGAGAGAGCGGAGAGAGTAACGCGCGCAGCTGTTAGAGAGAGGGAAGGAGGAGAGTTGCGCGTGCGTTTTGTGAGTGCGGACTACAGCGCCGACGCCAACGCCGCGGGACATAGACCCGAGCAAGAGATGGTCCGCATCAAAAGCGCTGGCCTCACGCTTCTAGCTTTGGCTTCGCTCGCAGATAAAGTGAAACGAAGTATAGTAGGCTTGTCTCAAAGCCAGGAGCGCGTGCTAGCTCGCACTCATAGCTTTGGCTGCAGTCTCAGCTCAAGGATGAACGGAGTATAGACAATTGCAAGCATGGCGCCCTGACTGGTGCCCCATGCGTGCAAGCACGTGCAACGTGCGCGTGAACACTGCTTCGGCAAGCTTTTAATAGACCTATTGCTGTCTTACCCAAGCATCAAGGAGAATGCAGGGATTGGTGTTCCATGCGCCGCACCTGCTGGCCTCAGCGGTAGTAACTTTTCCAAAGCAGAAACCTAAAACAAATGGCATCTTGCACGCGCGTTCGTCAATGCTTTCTTTTGGTTATTTACTTCGAATCTTTTATACAGGAAAGGCGTGCGCGTGTGGCGCGTGGAACACCAATCCCTGCATTCTCCTTGATGCTTGGGTAAGACAGCAAATGGTCTATTGCATGGGCGTGCCTGCTCGAGCAGAAACATGGCGGCGTCCAGTCGCCCAGCTTGCAATCGTCTTTAGTTACTCAGCAACATCTGATATAGCCATTGTTCGTTTCGAAAAACCATGGGCCTGGCGAGCATCATGCATTTCATTATCCCTCAGCAGCCAATCAGATTGCAGAGGTAGCCGATCAGAATTCGCCCAAGAAGCTACCAGAAACCAACAAGCGTAAAGAAGAAGCCCCATCCTGCGTTTCTCAAGTGACTTTGTGGAGCGAAAGTTGCTCTGCTTCTTGCACAGAGGTTGCGGTGACGTCAGAACGCTGAGCTCCGATTGTCTCCGATTGAAAGGATGGCGGGGTAGACCTCTAGGCGGCTAGCATCGAGGTCTACCCACTATCCTTCCAGTCAGAAACAATCAGAGATCGGCGTTCTGAAGTGACTACCACCCTTGCGCACAAAGCGGACAAACTTGCTCTTTACATAGGGCAGGGGTTTGCCATTCCTGGGAGTCGCTGGAAATCGAGCCGGCCGTTGCCAGGTTCAGTAAGAAATACGGGCCAAGATAAACCCTACCGAGTTTTGTGTTGTTCCCCGATATGCTCTTTAATATCTGGTGCGTCTGCCACACGCTGTTCTCTCTGTTACTTATATTCGGGCATATCATATTCTATATAATGTGAAAAATAACAGTCTATTTTTTATATTTTTTATTTTATTTCTCATGTTTCATTTTTTTTTTTTGCTATCTCATCGCAGAGCAACTCCATCTTCTCGTCTGTTGTCTTCTTCCTCATTCACGCTGTTTTTAAGGTAATCAAGCTATCTTTAATCTCCGTTTTCTTAATGAGTAAGCTCTGCTTTATAGGGCGGTTTCACGTAACGTTGTTCCGGTTCGAAATTCCGCCGGGCGCCATGTTAATGAACTTTCTAGCCCGTGTCTTTCTATGCGCGGAGGCGGTGTTTTCCAGTTCACTCGAGTTCATTCGCGTCGTGATCGACTGCGCCTGCCGGAGTAGTCGGGAACGTAACATATCATCGGCCTGGTGCTTTATTTATATACGTATAGGTCTTTATTGGAACAAGACGAGTCGTCGATAGAGCAGTCGACCTGTCGATGGCCAAAATTGTCCCTATAGATGCTGCTAGGGCAGCTCCGAAAGAAGAAAAGGGGAATAAACGTAAGTTTCAGTAGCCCTTTTTTTTATTATCATTGTAAGTTTATGCAAGGCTATTACAATAGTGGAAACATATTATAAAAATATTTATGCACACACAATTAAAAATATTATCAATACATACAGACACATAAGATATCATAAATTCACGGCTTGCTGCAAATGCTTACCTTTTTATATTTTTTACGAAATCATAAACAATTGTTAAAATAACGGCTTTATTAGGAAGTTTGTTCCATTTTACAATTTCTCTGAAAAAAAAACTTGATTTAAAACAATCATTCTAAACGGCTGGTTGCGTAATGTTCATGCTATGACAGTGTCGCGTACATTCACCAAAGCGCACATTAATGTAATCATTCTTGTCGATTTTGACTAAATCATGAAAAATTAGGAAAATAATTTTTTGCTGGCAACTCTACAAAGTAAAGTGAGTAAATGGGAACGATTTGTTAAAAATGAACCTCGATGCAAGACTTTGGACTTTATCGAGTTTCGACGAATTAGTTACCGAATCTGGAGATCATACTATTTTTGCATATTCGACATCAGCTAGGTCTCACCAACGTTTTATAAGCCAGGTTTCTTTTTTTATACCTCCAACTAACCACTTGCGAGATTTCATCTTAGTTACCAGAGTGCCTGGTTAGCTTTCGTAGAAATATTTTCGACATGGATATTTAATCGTAAATTTGTCGGAAAAAGTCAATCCCAAATACTTATTTTTATTTAGTCGGCAGTCGGCAGCCTTTCCTTGGCGCTGCTATAATCTGCAACATTCTACGGCAGGTCGCAGTCTCTGCAGGAATCGCCCGCGACCGTTACACCGGGATCTACGTGCTGACTCAGCAGGCTTGTTTCGCAACGGAAGACGGCCTCCACCTCCTGCTGTGAATGAACTGACCCGCCGTTCAACGATTGGTTCATCGCTGTCAACGTCAACTACTCTCGGTGCCTCGCCCGGTGTAAAAGCCGCAGCATCTCCTTGCATCGACGCAGTCGGCAGCCTTTCCTTGGCGCTGCTATAATCTGCAACATTCTACGTACGGCAGGTGAGCTTAGTTCTCTGCACACTGTACCTATGATGCAGTGCCGCTGACTGTAAAACTGTCCCACCCTGCTAATGTTGTTTTTAGTCTACGTTCTGATCACCATGGCCGCAGTTGAGTGTATTGTGTGCTGCAACTCAGTGCCTGTCGACGGACAATTTCTTACGTGCTCAGAATGCTCCTTCCCTTACCATATAGGCAACTCATGCTCAGGGGTGGCGGAGAGCACGCTTTCAGCGATGGCTCAAAATAAGCGAAAAAATGGCGCTGTCGGACATGCAGGGCAAAGGAGAGAAGGACAGGCTCGGTTTCAGTTTCGGACGGGGACTGTTCTCAGCAGGATCTAGCGGATGTGTTGGCGCAGTTGTCTAACGTACACGCGAAACTAGATCACCTACTCCTTTTGAAAGAGAAAGTCAACTCCCTCCTACAGCTACATGCTAAAGTTGATGATCTGTTAACCTTGAAAACGACATTTCAAGAGCTGAAGGCTTTTGTTAATGAGTTGAAAGAATCCGTTGAATTCAACGCAGCACAGTACGACGAATTACTGACTTATTCCGTAACATTCAAAAAATGAAACCAAGCAACTGAAGACCGAGGTGATAGAACTTAGAAGCACGGTATCTGAGAATACCGCTCGCATTACACAGATGCAGGTTGCCTTAAATGAGGCTGAGCAGCATACCCGTTCGCCTAACCTTGAAATTCACGGGTTGGCGGTGACAACAAACGAAGATCTGAAAGGGATCGTAGAAGATCTTGCTGATAAGCTGGCTATTAGACCTTTTCAACTTACCGACATCCTTTCCATTCACAGACTACATGGAAAGCCGGACAAAGTTCCCCTGTCTTAATCAGGTTCACATCTGCATTAGTTCGTGAGACATGGATGACCGCCCGTGGCAGGCTTCGCGCACTCGCAGAAAGAAAAGTATTGCCTAAGTTGTACTTCAACGAAAACCTAACGCAACACAACCGAAATCTATTTTGGAAAGCTCGAGCTCTCGGAAAGGACAAAAACTTCAAGTTTGTTTGGGTCAGAAACGTAAAGATCTTCGCTAAGCGGATAGAAGGGGCCACCCCCTGAAAATAAGTTGTGACTCTGATCTTGAAAAGATGAATTAACTACGATCGCTCTACAGTTTATCGAGAGTCCCGACTTTGATTTTCTCAAAACTGAACTAGATTTAACCCTGGGTAGTGTCTTCACAGCTGTTCATGTAAACATACGAAGCCTCAGGAAATACTGGGAACAATTCCTGATTACTGTTGAAGATCTTGGCGATCGTGTGGATGTCTTTGTTTTAACAGAAACGAATATACCTGAGATAAATTTGGGCCCGTACAGAATTAGTGGTTACAATGAGTTTTTTTTTTACTCGCCCCTCGGGCAAAGGAGGTGGAATTGGGATCTTTATAAGGGATGACTGGATGATCTCAGAGGTACCTGTTTACTTCAGTCATGCTGAAGCTTTGGCTTTTGAACTCAGCAGAGCAGAGTGTGTAGTATCCTTGTTGGCAATATATAGGCCACCCTCGGAGAATGTCATTGCATTTTTAGATGAATTAAGAAACAACCTCAGTTCACAATTTTCTATAAAATGTGTATGCATGATTGGTGATATTAATATTGACACCATAAAGGATAATGTCTCTTCGGTATGCGACTACTTGAATCTACTCGCTGACTCTGGAATTGAAAACACAATATTTGCTCCCACAAGAGTAGAATTCTTGGGGATAAATTAGTCACAACATGCATGCATTGACCACATTAATGTGAGAGTCCTTGATACTCTCTCGGTGAAGTCGTTTGTAATTTCGCGTAAGTTAGCTGATCACTACTTTATTTGCACTCAGTTCTCGTCATTTACACAAGGGCTAATGACTAAGCCAGAGTCTAGAAGCATTGATATTATTAATCGTACTACTTTTAACAACCTTGTTTCGTCCTACGATTGGGTATCATTTCTGCGGGAGGTTGAGCCATCCCAAGTATATATGCAATTTGTATCAATTATACAATCTCTTAAGAAACTTAGCATTGTAACTGTAAAGGTTGAAAAACGAAGATCAGAGCTATTATGGCTGAATGAGGATATACTTGGCGCTATCAAAACCAAAGAGCTTCTGTGGAAGCGCTGTCGACGTGCGCCTAGCAACGAACGGTTGAGAGTGGAATTTAAGGCCTCGCGTAACAGGGTAAATGCTCTCATAAGATCTGCGAAACGAAACTACTTTTCTGAGAAAATATACAGAGCTCGTTTCAACTCTAAGGAAACATGGTCTATAATTAACGAGTTGCGTGGTAGCTCGCGAAAGAGCGTTCTAGAATTGATGCAAAAAAGTTTCGGTCCTAACCTCACTACAGCAGTGGACTCGTTTAATAAATATTTTGCCACTCCCATCTATGATAGCAACTGTGATGGTGCAATGTACGTCAACAACGGGAATGTAACTGCAACTTCTGCTTTCCTGCCTACGATATCGCAGACCGACCTACGATCCATTTTATCTGGCCTTAAACGAAATACGTCTGCTGGGCTTGACGGCATATATCTGTGAGGGATCTCTGCGATAATGTCGAGTCACTTGAGAACGTGCTTTTATGTCTTATAAATGAAATCATATTATCGGGATTGATGCCAGACGACCTTAAAACTGCAATCGTAGTACCAATCTATAAAGGCGGCCCGCGTAATCAGTTTTCCTCGTATCGACCCATTTCGGTCTTGCCGTGTATTTCTAAAATCCTCGAAAAACATCTCCTCTTTTGTATGACAAGTTTTCTAGATAAGCACAATATCATATCACCCTCACAGTACGGGTTTGTTTCTAAATCGAGGCACGTCATCCCTGCTGGACGTGTTTTCAGATTCTTTGCATTCTTCGTTTGACAACCACTCTTGTGTCTGTGCGCTTTTTCTTGATGTTGCAAAAGCATTTGATTCAGTGAACCATGACATTTTATTGGATAAGCTGTTTCACCTTGGGTTCAGGGGTCCTTTTGCTTGTTTGCTTAGAAATTTTTTGTGCGCACGTTTTCAACTCGTGTCTGTTGGAGAAGTTCAGAGCGCAAGGGCCAAACTTAGCTCTGGAGTCCCACAAGGTTCCGTGTTATCCCCTCTTTTATTTAATGTATATGTTAACGACCTTTCTCAAGTGGTTACGTGTAACGTATTGCAATATGCAGATGACACTCTGCTTTTTCTTGTCATACTGATATCGAACATGCTATCTTGGACTTGCAAAAAAATGCCATTACTGTCATGAATTGGTTTAGAAATAACAGAATAAGTGTAAACGCCTCTAAAACAAAGCTGGTATGTTTCCGCAGCCCGTGGAAGAAAGTCCAATTGTTTCCGCCTTTGTTTTTGCATAACTCCAATCTGCGTATCATGTTGCTGCAACCCTGTTCAATATGTCTCTCTTGTCAAGTATCTAGGTACTGATATCGAACATGCTATCTTGGACTTGCAAGAAAATGCCATTAGTGTCATGAATTGGTTTAGAAATAACTGAATAAGTGTAAACGCCTCTAAAACAAAGCTGGTATGTTTCCGCAGCCCGTGAAAGAAAGTCCAATTGTTTCCGCCTTTGTTTTTCCCAACTCCAATTGCGTATTATGTTGCTGCAACCCTGTTCAATATGTCTCTCTTCTCAAGTATCTAGGCACTGATATCGAACATGCTATCTTGGACTTGCAAAAAAATGCCATTACTGTCATGAATCGGTTTAGAAATAACAGAATAAGTGTAAACGCCTCTAAAACAAAGCTGGTATGTTTCCACAGCCCGTGGAAGAAAGTCCAATTGTTTCCGCCTTTGTTTTTGCCTAACTCCAATTGTGTATCATGTTCCTGCAACTCTGTTCAATATGTCTCTCTTGTCAAGTATCTAGGAATATACTTTGATTCTTATCTGTCTTGGACTACGCCAGTGGTTCTCAAATGGAGGTCCGCGGACCCTTTGGGGTCCGCGAAGGCATTCTAGGGGTCCGAGAAGCCCTGCCTCATCAGTCAAGTCCGGCAATAAAAGTTTTCTTTTCTCAGGTCGAGATGAAATATTTCAGTTTTCGGACGAGTTTTCTCGTGTGTATGTCAATAAAAGAGGTCGACTTCACATTAGCCCTTAGTTTTATCGATTTAGTAAATAATTATCGATAATTAAACTTTAGCTTTCTCTTTCCTCACCACGAACGGGGTCCTCCATAATCTCCGCCGATCCAAAGGGGTCCGCGAAACGTCAATGGTTGAGAACCACTGGACTACGCACCTCTTTTGTGTCGAAACGACTAAGAAGTGTGTCTTGTCAGCTCTATAACCTGATAGTGTTCCTTCTGTTTGCAATTAGAAAAATGCTTATGCACTCTTTGGGGTATAGCGTCCTTAGGTACGGTGTTACTCTATTTTTTAACTGCTCTCGCCAATGGCATGCCAGAATTGATAGCATTCTGAGAGGGATGTTAAAAAGCGTTGCTTACGGTTCAACACCTTCTTCAACTGATAACTTGTTTAGTTTACTCAAATCGCCTTTTTTCTACTCGTTGTTTATTCAGACGGTCGTTTTTCTTCACTTTTGGTGCAGTGAATTCAAAACTGAGAGGGTGGCCCCACGTGACTTTTAGGAACAGAACTCGCTATGAAATTCCTCGTATCTATACTCATTATGGGGAAAGCATTAGGTCATTTTACGTACCAAAATTTTTAATGAGCTGCCAGACTACTTATTCTTCTACTAATTCTAACCATGGGCTCAAAAGAATCTAAAAAAGTTATTTCACGATACCACCAAGTGATAGAGCTACAGTTGATATTTCGTGAGTGTTTCTACTTGGTTTTATCCTGTTGTGACTCTGCTGTTTCTGTAAGGGTTGGGCTGTACTGCCAGGTCATGCACACAAGCCTCGCTTGGCTTAGGCAGGGCGAGTGGTCCTGCGGTTCCGGCAGTTCATCGTGCCGGGCACGCACTAACGCGGCCGATCGCCGACCGATGTCGCTGACTCAGCCCTCGTCAAGCAACACCAGGCCACGTGGTTGATCGCCGTTCGTCATCCGGGCAACCGGATAGGACGCCTATATCAGCGGATCCCACGGCTCTCCTCAGCGCAGTCGGCGGCCCGAAACCATCACGCAACTAACTTTGCCATTTTCGGCAGGTGAGAATCTTTTATATAATGTTTTGATAGCAACTGTTATTGTTCTGCCGCCGACTGCACCAAGTGTTCATTCAGAGTTGTGTGTTTCTTGTTTCCTTGTTTACATGCAAAGTCTTATTTTTCTCTTCTACCATGGCGACCTCAAGTTCCACAGAGTGTATTGCGTGTTTTGAGCAAGTTCCATCTGACGGGAGTTTTATGACCTGTGCTTCATGTAAACATGTTTACCATTTTGATTCATGCTCCGGAATTTCTGAACGAACGTTCAAATCTATGGGAACTTCGAAGCGTGAAAAGTGGATTTGTCGAACGTGCAGAAGCCGCGAGAGTAAGCTAAGTATGAGCTGTATGAGTGAAGACGCGCTTCCTGCCGGGGGAGACGCAGTCGCCGCGCAACTTGCAGAGATAAACTCGAAGCTTGAGCTGCTTCACTCTCTGAAGGCAAATGTTGATCGGCTCTGCGATCTCCCGGCTAAGGTGGATGACCTTCTTTCGCTAAAGCCATCAGTTGATGCAATTAAGGAAACAATTAAGGGGCTCCAGGAATCTGTAAGAAAATGCGAATCGATGATGCAAACTGTGACCGAAAATGAGAAGGAGATGAAGCTACTCAGATCAGAGGTCGGTGCACTGCAAGCTACAGTGTCCGACCAAACGACAATGATTGCGCAACTTCAGTCAAACATTAATACAAACGAACAGTACAGTCGGAGATGCAATCTGGAAATACATGGTGTGCCGTGTACGAGCGGTGAAGACTTGACAGCCGTTCTAGTCGACCTTGCTCAAAAAGTAGATGTAGCGAGTTTTGACCCCGCTGAAGTAGTGGCCTGCCATCGCTTACGCTCCAGGCGCGACGGTATTGCGCCAATTTTGGTGCAATTCACCTCGGTATCCAGCAAGGCAAACTGGATGAGCGCGCAAGAAGCTGGCTGCGCTTTCTCGGTCAGAGCACCAACAGAGGCTTTACTTCAACGACAATCTAACCAGAGCTAATAAGGACCTCTTTTGGCAGGCGCGAAACAAAGGTAAAGAAAACTCGTATAAGTTCGTGTGGGTAAAAAATGCCGTCATCTTTGCTAAGAAAGATGAAACGTCACTGGCGCTCCGTATCACTAGCACTAGGGATTTAGAAAAAATGGCGTAATAATGGAGGACACATTAATACTTCCTGATTTCACTTCGTTTCTCGACTTTTTCCCTCCTAGTGCCGGTACACTTACGGTCCTACATGTCAATATAAGGAGCATTAGAAAATACTGGAATGAATTTCAAATCGTTGCAGGAAGAGTGGGGGTTAGTGTAGACGTCTTTGTTCTAACGGAAATAAATGTTCGCGACATCGAAGTTTCGCAAAACCAATTTTCCTTACCTGGTTATGATGCCTTCTTTTCTACTCGTAGTAAATCCAGAGGAGGAGGTATAGCCATTTATGTAAAAGGTAACTGGTCGACGGTTGACCTGAACCTTAGTTTTAATCATGCCGAATGCCTTTCTTTAAACCTTTTTAACCATACTTCAGTGGTATCGCTTTTGGCTATTTACAGACCACCGTCTGAAAATGTGCTTAGCTTCCTAGAGGAGTTGGATTCAAATTTAGAAAAGTTGGCAATCACCAATAATGTTTGCCTGGTGGGTGATTTTAATATTGATTTACTAAAGCAATCCAAGTCTCAAGTTTGCGATTATTTAAATATTCTAGCCAGTTATGGTATAGAAAGTCAAATTAATGCACCGACTAGAGAAGAAATCCTCCAAAACAAACTAGTAACGTCGTGCATTGATCACGTAAGTGTAAGAAACTCGGGACTACCCGTAGCAGCTGTCATCATCCAGCAGAAGCTAGCGGACCATTATTTTATTGCTTCTAGATTAAGCTCCGTAAATGGCTCTGAAGAAATATTTGAACAGCACAGACAGATCAGTTTCACTGATTCCTGTCATCTTGATAGGTTGATTGCAGGCTATGACTGGGTCTCTTTCATCGAAAACACACCTTCCGATGAGGCCTATTCAAAGTTTGTCGATATTTATACGAGTCTGAAATCTGCAAGTACGAAGGTAATTAGGGTAAAAAGGCGGAAACCGAACCAGCCATGGCTAACTGAAGATATTCTTTCGGTTATAAAAGAAAAGGATGTCCTATGGGCACGCTGCCGTCGTTATCCGGGAAATAAAGACTTCAAAGCAGCTTATCAAATTAAAAGAAACCAAGTCAATGCAATTGTTCGATCGCAAAAACGTAAACACATGCACGATAAATTTTATCAGTCGCGTTTTGACATGGCCAGGACGTGGGCTCTGGTGAATGAGGTCAAGGGTTGCGCTTCTAAGTTATCTCTCGATGACGGGATTATTCGAAATTTTGGATCAGACTCAAAATCAATCGCCGAAAGTTTCAACTGTTTTTTTGCTTCGGTGTCTGGTAGCTCGCGCGATGACGATGCAGTTCCCTCAAACCTAGACCCTTCTTTTAAATGTTCTGCGCATTTGCCTGAAATGACTATGCAAGATCTTCGTATTCTGGTATCTTCTTTTAAACCTAATAAAGCACCAGGGGCTGATAATATTCGCTTGTGTGATTTGCGTCGCAATTTTGATACTCTGGGCAATGCACTGCTGCATATATTTAATGGATTTATAAAATCTGGGGCTATTCCTGACTGTCTTAAAGCCGCCATTGTAAGGCCGCTTTACAAGGGAGGTAAGCGCAATGACGTTTCAAGCTATAGACCGATATCTATCCTTCCTTGTTTAGCACTCATACTAGAAAAGCATTTACTGAAAACAATGACCTCATTTCTAGATAAGTTTGATCTGTTGTCAAACCGACAGTACGGTTTTACTGCAGGGCGTGGCACCGATTCCTTACTTGAGGATCTTGCTGATACGTTGTACGCCTCATTTGATAACAACAAATTTGCGTGCGCATTGTTTTTAGACGTATCAAAAGCTTTTGACTCTATTTGTCACAAAATTTTATTGAAGAAACTCTTTGACTACGGTTTTCGTGGGCCATTTTTTTCGTTACTCAGCAGCTTTTTGTCAAACAGAACGCAACAGGTTTTGATTTGTAACACTAGAAGCACATGTGTCACTTTAAAATCAGGCGTACCGCAAGGCTCCGTCTTAGCACCGTTACTTTTTAACCTGTATGTGAATGATCAAGCAAAAGCGGTGTCGGGATGTGAACTGTACCAGTACGCCGATGATACTTTGTTGGTATCGCGTCACATAAATCGCACCAGTGCAATGACTGCGTTACAAACAAACGCTACACGGTTGATGGACTGGTTCAATTCTAACTTTATAAAAATAAACACACATAAAACAAAACTTGTGTGTTTCTGTAGTCCACTTAAACGCAAGGTTCCTGATAGTCCTTTTCTTTACACTCATCAAGCTGTGTTGATTGTAGATGTATACCCATAAACCATGTTAGTACAACCAAGTATTTGGGAATACTGTTTGATAGTGATCTCTCCTGGAATTCCCATCTTTGTCATATTGCCAAAAAACTGCGTAGTGTTTCATGTTTGCTTTATTCAACAAAAATGTTTTTGCCTTTCACAGTTCGAAAAATGATAGCAAATGCTCTGGCTTATGGTGTGCTGCGCTACGGTATTACTCTGCATGCTAACTGTTCCTTGGGTTGGCAAAACAAAATTGACAGTATTCTAAAAGGAATTTTGAAAGCTGTAGCATACGGTACCAACATCCCATCTGACAATCTCTTCCCTTTTTACATCTCCCTCGTTTTGCAACACTCTTTGAAAGATGTGTCATAGAAAAGCATTACTGGAATAGTCCTTTTAAAATTTCACGTACAACTCGGCGATCACTAAGGGACAGCGAACATTTTGCGATCCCCAGAGTGTACACTAAATATGGAAAAAGAAAACGGTCATTTTATGTTCCTGATATATTTAACAAATTGACAGTACCACATCGTAATATAAACTCAAAGCGACAGTTAAAAAAATTTCTGAGTACAAAGTGTTAGATATCGTTACTGTGCTACCTCATTTTATTGTGTTGGCTCTTTTCTGCTGCGTTGTCAGTATTAGAAATGTTTACGTTTTTTTTTTCGTGCATTCGATGTGTGTTGTAGTTTTTTTGCAGTTGTTGTGATGTAAGTTTATATTCCAATTTCCTATGTTGGTTTTTCTTTTACGCCGTTGCCGGGTCACGTCCCACAAGCCATTACAGGCTTTGACGGACCCGTTACCACTGATTTGTATCTCAAGACGGTCAATCAAATTGTTCATATTATTATTATTATATTATTATTATTATTATTATTATTATTATTATTATTATTATATATTATATTATTATTATTATTATTATTATTATTATTATTATCATCATCATCTACGCGGACTAATTTTATATCACCTGAGGAATAACCCTAACTTAAGAATTTATTTTTTCTCGTTATTAAAATAAACACCGGCTTCCGAGGATTAAGAAGCATTTGCCATGCCTCACATTAAAGCTTTATTTTGAGCAGAGTATCGTTTCGGTTTATTTTATCTTGAGCAGCTTCGATTTTCTTGTTCAATACATAATTTCGTATTTTCTAAATCCCCGGCCGTACTTACTGAGCTCCGCTGTGGATGACGCCATTCGACAAACGTTTGCCACAACCAAAAAAGAACACAAGAGCCGTAGCCTTAAAAATTTGCAGACTAACATAACATTAGTGGAAGATGCAAGCCATAATACGCTGGATATCGGAAAGCATTTTCCCAAAGCCGACCGCGCATCACATAACCGAAGACGTCGTCGGAGTGCTTGGGCTCGCCGGTGGCTTGTATGTATATCCTCTCCTTCCGCGGCGTCCCAACATTCTTTTGTAAAAACACTCATCTCACAAACACACGGAAGGACGCCCAAGTGAGAACGATATCAAAAGAATAAAAACGACGCCCATAACTAATCGTCTGCGTACAAACTAATGCGGTAAGTGACTGACGCTAACTGTTCATCAACATGGCGAGACCTGGTTCCGGATTTAATAAAACCGCCCTATACCCTACATGCATTATGCACGAATACAAAAAAGAGGTACAAAACAGACGAAGCGCCTTTTTTTTCCTTTCAACTACATTATTTTTTTACGTGTGCCTGTAAATAAAATTTAAATAAAATAAAATAAAATAATAATACTAGGGCCCTCTCTCAACCCCCGCAAAACACATGTCGCTTACGGCCAACCTGCAAAACTTCGGAGCTCTTTATTATTTGTTTTTTAAAGATGACACAACTTGTTAAATGCCCTTATCGTTTAAGCAATATACTAAGACTGTCTAATATATTGTCGCGTCTATGTTAAACGAAACTGTACTAGAGAAAGTATACTTAAAATATATCGAGTTTTCTAATAGTAATCTTAACATATATTTTGAATGTGGTTTCCAATTTATATTCTACCATTGATTTAAGTTTTATTTTCTTGAAGTAAACTCATTTTAATTTTTGGTGTCGGTCCGACATTAGTATCATTTTATTCAAAGCACCATTTTGACTCGTAATCCCAGTTCTACAGTCTGTCTAAAAGCTTGGCCTGAGCCAGAAATAATCAGTTTGGCGAACAGTTTTGTCTTAATCACCTGCATTTCTCTCCTACTAATGAATATGTTTTGTTGGAAGCACATATAATTTTTTTCTGACCCCTCCGACGCTGCAAGACAAACTGAACCATCAGCCTTAATTGATATTTTCATTCACTCGATTGCATATTCATTCAACCAAATTGACAGGCCAATGTCAGACCGAAAATCTTAGAAAGACTGAACTATTCCTGGAACCGAAATGAATCACTCAACCTTCAATTTGAATTTAAGCTTTCCTGCAAACCATATCCAACTTGAAACCCTAGGCCGCAGTAAAACCTTTACTATATCTGAGACATCAGCCCTACTGGGACTTCAATTGAACTGAACCTTCAAGTCAAATTAAAACTTTGCGCCTAGCCTAAACTGAGCGAAACCGCAACACTCAGCTGAACTCAAATTTTTTTTCAATCCTACACTTTGGCCGTACTGGCACTCCGGCTGAACTGAACCTACAAAAGAGGCCCTTTTCAGAGGCTGGGAAATGTGTACCACGTGACCATCATCATCATTATCGTTTTGGTTTTTTTGTTTTCCTCTGATTTTGAGTCCTTTAGAGCCATCTCTTGGGCTAAAACAGCACATATTTTCCTAAACTTGACAGTTTAATCGCGAGATCTGCGTAATCATCAGCGACTCATTGATTTTCTTGTTTTAGTTCAGTAACTTGTGTATCTGTGGCCTTGCCTCATACGTTTAGGAGAGAGCACTTGAGTTTTGTGTTTGGATCCGTTTGGTCAGCGAGATTTCCAGATCGTGAGCAAAATCATCATAATTGTTTTGTTGTTGTTGTTGGCAATAAGCCGAAGCACCTGTATGTAATAGCTGAATGTACTCGGTACTAGGTACGGTCGATTTACCCGTACCAGCCTGCACTTATGCAAACAAGTATATCGTGATGGTTCTACCAAAAACTGGGCCTCGGCCCCCTCCCAGATCCCGCCGCCTTCAGTGAAGCATGGTCGCTCGACCCCCTCTTCGTGAATGAAGTGAGCGATGACACCAATGACACTACCAAACCGCCAAGGCTTTTTCCATCTGAATTCCCCCATGGAAGGTCACCTCGGCTCGTTGGCTGACTCGCTTGGACCTTTCCCAAACGTTCGAGACTCGGGCGACGGTGCTTGCGATGTTCAGAAGACCGCGTCGTCCTCCCCCTTGTACACGTCATCCCATAATCACCATCACTAGTCGCGGTACCACGGGCCTCTACGGTTGTTTCCTTCTGTGGTGCCGTGGATCTACTCAGCTAAATAAAGATTATTATTAATGCCAAAGCATTAACTGTACCATCGAGCGAACCGTCGTTATCAGCTCTTGAAGCCGCGCCAAACGGCACATAAACTGCTCTGTTCCAATGGAGCCAAGACTGCCGTCCGTAGCAGCGCTCTGATGGATAGGCTCCCATTGGCTGGCGCGCGTCATAGTTTCAGGGAACGAGGCTCTCATTGGTTGCCTCGCGGCGTATGTTCCAAGGTCCGCCACCGGAGAAGCCTTCACCATGGCGGCGCGGCAGCCGTTAAGAGGAGCCGCTGGCCCCAGATCCAGCAAAGCCCGCACGGGCAGACCCCGGAGAGGCTGCACGGCGGAGCTCAGCGCCGCGCGGCCACTTCACGAGAGCGCGCGCTCGGCCGTCGGCCGCAACCCCTCAGTAGCGAAGGATGGCCCTCCACGCCAGTACGCCATAGACGAACTAAGGGAGCGAAAGAACGACATTCATGCTTTCGCATTCACACCTCATAAGAAGTGCTTAGGTGTCTTTGTAGTTTATTATTATTATTATTATTATTATTATTACGATAACTAATATTTTATTAATATTAATATTATTATCATTATTATTATTACTTAGTGCAAGCTTAGTACCAGTGTGCATAGTGAATTACGGGGCTATTATCTTTTTTCTCTGGCCCCTTCATCCCCAATGATTCTGATGATATTTCCATGTCTTCTGTTGTTTTCTTTTTCTTTTTTAATTTTTTTGCTCCTTTCATGCCATGTAGTGTCATTTTGTAACTGTGTTTCATTTTGCTTTCTCGTTTTTTTATATGTGTATTAATTCGCTTATTCACTTTTTTTTTCTTTTTGTGACTGTCTGATGACAATTACGACTTTTTTCTTCTACTTTTTTCCCTTGATATGTCGTTCCAGCGTCGTGTTTTCATTTCAGTATAGTTCTGCTAAATATGTTTATTCTTTATTTACTTTTTTTTTTGCTATCATTAGTGACATTTCGGTGGTGACGTGCGGGCTGGTGAGGGGCGGATGCTTGGAGTGGAGAGAAGCCTCCTCACTACTCCAGACTTTCGTCTGCTTCCTCCCTCTCCAGATCGCGCTCGGCTCTTGGCTTGTCGCTGATTATACTTTCATTTCCATTGCCTCTAGTTGAGTTCTCGATTGACGTTTATGTATACCTTTCTGTCCTGACAATGTTTTCCTTTGCTTCGTCGTTTTTTATTTTGTGTTTTGCCTTCTATTTTTGCATTTTTGCCGATCTTATCGTTTTTTTATTTTTTTTAGGGTGTCATCACACAAGCCTTTAGCTGGCTTTTGATGTACCCATACATATAACATTGCATTCCTGATGGGCAAATAAAATTATTATTATTATTATTATTATTAGGAGAGCATTCACTTTATTTTCGAGTATCTGCTGCGGCCTCCTGTTGAGGTTGAATGTTTTAGTCCCTAGCGAAGAAGGTTACCTCTTTTTAGATTAGACTGTTATCCCAGAAATATACTTTTTTCAACAAAAGCAAAAAATAAGGCGACAATTGGTCACGCTGTTAAACTACCGAGTTTCTGAAAATGGTGTTGCTTTACTCGTACAGATGGCGCTAGAGCACCCAAAATAAAAAGACTAGCCAAAACGACGATGATGATGTATGGTGGTGGTCGCTGGCACACATTGCCCATCCTCCGAAACAGTCTTTCCCAGCATAGACGTCGAATTGAGACATTTCGTCACACAGAAACCTCAGCCAAACCTCAAATCAGTCGAATTAAAGTTTTCGGTTAAACCCGGTTTCACATACATTGCAGCGATAAATTAATATAGGAACATTACTCATACACCGCTGATTTAAACATGGCAGCCCGGATGCAACAATGTATCAGCGCTGTATCGCTAATATAGCGGCGCGAAGTCAGCGCTGTATCAGCAAGTTCATGGTTATTTCCAGCACTGACAAAGAGCGCTGAAGTAGCACCGTGGTACATGTGTGAACAGGCCTCGAACCTGAGATATGGCTGCATTTAGACTTTGGTCAAACTATACTTACATGGCAAACCGAAACACTCGAATGCAATTAAACATTCAGCCATCGCGAAAAACCTGTAAGGGGTTATTTAAAGCTTATTTTTGTCGCGAAAGATTTCTTCATCGTCCAGTTGCTTTTCATGTGCTCCAGGGGCCGATGGTGCTTGAGGCGAAACTAGGAGGCTCAAGTGAGAGTGGGTGCAACTCAAAACCTGAAGAGCGTTTGCAATTCAATGGCGGCGCCTGAGGGCATAGAGATCATACATACTAACTCTCAGAGGAAAAGGTCCGCCATTTTCCCATGCATTCTGGCTGCCGTAAGCGGCGGAGCATGGAGGCAGATCTTCGGCGTCCCACACATGGTTACCAACTGCCTTCGATTTCACGAATATAATTATATCAATAGAGCAGTTTCGTGAACTTCCGCAATCCACGTGCTTACCGGTAAAGATATTCGCGTTACTTTCGAAGCTTTCTTTGCATAGCGGCGCAGGTGTACGGCTCTCGCGTCAACGCAAAACTAAATCATATAGGCGGCTTCGCGGGTGGGGCGAGTAAGCGCGCCCCAGGAATACGAAACAGCGCAACACCCAGATTTCGAGATTTCGACAGAAGGGAAGTTAATGCAACGTAATGAGTAAGTATATTGCTTTTGTTAAGCGTTAAATAGCTCAGAATTTAGTTCACAACGTTAAATTATCACTGTTTATATTGCTGAGAGTTTTCAGTCTTCGCGATTACCATTGCGACTGTCGTCCTTCAGCTGGCAAAAATGGTTTCTTTCTTTTGTGTTCTGTTGCTCTCTTTCGCGATTTTCACCCGGGACTCCGGATGTCGGCGCTCGGGATTTGCTACTCCGCCTCAACCACCTTTACCCCCCGGCCTGAGCAAAAAGTTGGCCTGAGGGAGAGCGTTGGAAAGGATATGCGCTAATGTTGCCTGCACGAGAGCAGACGCCCACTCGGTTGCAACTCTTGCACCATGCGCCTCTTCCTCCTCTCGCCTCCCATTGCAAAGCAACGAGCGCCTTGGCGCAGCCTTTCTCGCTTCCTTCTCGCTCCGGGAATCGCAAACGTCGAGAGGAGAAAGCAGGGTTGCCAGACGAAGCAGCAAAGTCTAAGATGGCGGAATTTACAATTTTTCGTGTTAAACAAATACTTAACCTATCGGAACAAAACTGGTGGCTATGGAAAAGTAATCGTTTATACCTTGCGTAAATCATTCAAGCACGATTAATTGGTTCTTATGACTTGAGCTAGGAAATAAAACGACCCTTTGCCTCATAAACTCCCAGCAAAATTTAACAGTTAAATGGCGTCCGTATCCCGTGATCCCCCATCTAGCAGTTGCACCCACCCTCACTTGAGCCTCCCTAGGCGAAACCGTTCTTCACGGGCTGAAAGAGCACTTGAGGCGTCAAAAAACCTTTCAAAAGCTCTTTTTTTTTTTTTTAGTCTAGGGGTTTGGTATTCAAGAGGTTGTTGTTGAACTTGCTTTATTTGTTCCTGGATTTAATTCCGTACATTCGGGCTTGAATGCTCGAAGGCAGTCTGTGCCTTCAAGCATTCAAGCTTGAAGGCCCAAAATTCCCGCGAGGGCTTCCATGCCCGAGAGGGCTTGAAGGCGCTCCATGCACCCACAAAGGCTTGAATGCTTGAGCGAAACACTCTGTGCATTCAAGCTTCAAGCAGTCCCGGGCATTCACGGACGTGCTTAAAATAATGTTTTCTTTTTCTTTTCGTTTCTTTTTTTAGCGAGGAGCAATGGACTGGAATTGAACATTTAAGACGTTAAAATGCATGCTTCGGTAAGGCACAGCTATAATATACTTTGTGTTTACTAATATTGTTTTTTTTTATCTAGACACATGAATCAATACCTCCAAGCAGAATATATGTAGAACCATTTATAAAACACAAATATATAGAAGCAACAAGAAAATAGTACGTACCTAAACTTTTTAATGAGTTGCATGAAGATATAACTCAATGCAAAAATCCGCACAGGATAAAGAAATAACTAACAAATGGATGATAGAGAAAACAAAAGGTAACCAAAAAGGGAACAAATCACAAAGAACATCAAAATCAACGAAGCTGACCACCCTTCCTCCGACCATGTCTATTATAATAGATTTTTTATATAATTTGTTCTACCTCGGATATTAAAAAAGCGTTGAAACTACACCTCATATTGTAGAAAGCTTCTGTTTGCTTTTGGTTTAAACTCGTAAAACTGAGTTCAACATATATATTATTACGATGAAAGTATTGGGCATGCCAGAGGCACAAATTTCACTTTAATAACGAGTGTGTGTTAACCTGTGTACGTACCTGCCAAGCGCCACGCACAAGGCTTATTGGCTTATGTGGGCACAGATTGTAAGATGTATAAAACTGAAAATAAAATTTATGTATGTATATGTATGTATGCATGCATGCATGCATGCATGCATGCATGCATGTATGTATGTATGTATGTATATATGTATGTATGTATGTATGTGTATGTATGTATGTATGTATGTATGTATGTATGTATGTATGTATGTATGTATGTATGTATGTATGTATGTATGTATGTATGTATGTATGTATGTATGTATGTATGTATGTATGTATGTATGTATGTATGTATGTATGTATGTATGTATGTATGTATGTATGTATGTATGTATGTATGTATGTATGTATGTATGTATGTATGTATGTATGTATGTATGTATGTATGTATGTATGTATGTATGTATGTATGTATGTATGTATGTATGTATGTATGTATGTATGTATGTATGTATGTATGTATGTATGTATGTATGTATGTATGTATGTATGTATGTATGTATGTATGTATGTATGTATGTATGTATGTATGTATGTATGTATGTATGTATGTATGTATGTATGTATGTATGTATGTATGTATGTATGTAAAGAGTCAGCATTTAGTACGGAGTGTTTGTGCTCACTCTATATAAATGTGTGTATGCCTGTGTGTTTGATAATTTGATTTTACATTGATATTATACAGGTAGGCGCATAATGTATACGCCGGCGTAGAGATATGTCCAATTCCCGCTAAATTTAGCCGTTTGCGCTTTTCTGTAACCAGCATAACGTTCAAATGGCCAATATACTCGTTCCGAAATTCAATGCATGCAATCTAGTGACTCAAGTGGCAGTTGAGCGTTTGTTGTACAAACGGTGGCAACACACCTCTAGTCTGCAGTCTTTATCCGGAACCGTCACTTTCGCAAGTCAACGGCAAACGAGAGTGTACGCTTTACTGTACAGTTCCTTCTCAATCTCTTTCTGTGTCGTTGGCGGAGAAAATGCAACCAGTCAGAACGACGCGCGAACCGACGTAGACGCCTTGATAAAGTTTTTTACATCAAGGGGCTCTGAAGCTGATTGGTTCTATTAACAGATCGACCAGGAGTTAGACATGAACGCTTACACAGCTCTTGCATTCAATGCCTGCTTGGCATCGTGCTAACGTCTCTAATGTAAAGGCCTCGAATCATCTGCTTAGGACAAGGAGGTTATAATGGGCAGAAGGTGGCGTCCGTATTTTTATACATGAAGCGAAGTGTAACGGAAGTAGGCGTGGCCTCAAAATGTCTTCTTATTTTCTTAGCTATTGAAACGATCCATTTGCTGTCTTTTTTCTTTTAAAAAGTTCCGCATCTTTTACCACAGTCTCGGGCAATTTTCATTATGATTGGAAAACTCAGTTAACGGACGCCGCCAAAAAAATATAGGGCACACATCCGCGTTGCCATGGCAATGCCGTGGCAACGCGGTTGTTTGCCCCATAATTTCGTGGCGGCGTTCGCTGAATCGGTGTCGAACAGGCGAGATTTGGAGCCCAACGCTTGCCTGACCAGTAGTAAGTCGGCGAGTAGCGGACGCTCTCGACACCGCGCCGGGAACGTCGTCTAGAGCGAGTTGTCATACACTCTAAGAAAAAAGGGTGTACTTGGGTGCATCGGGCGCACTTGCACCCTTTTCCTGAAAGATGCACCCTGCGTTACCCAACCAGTGCACTCGTACACCGACAATGAGCATCCTCCTCTCCCTTAAAACCTCCTAGGTGTATCAGTGCACCCCCACGCTAGCCACGGGGCCCGATTAGCTCGTGCTTGGATTCCCTCTTGGGGGTCACTTTGGGTTGGGCAGTTTCTTAGGAAGTATGGAGCTATCCTGTACATTCGGTATTGACAGTAGAGTAGACGCTATGCTTGTTTTAGGCCAATCAGGTCTCCAGGTAGGATCACGTGACTACAGTCTCCAAGCTAGAGATTACGCAGAGCACGGCACCTCGCCTGAAAGCCAAGGCCACGGGTAGCATCCACTGCATTATTAACTTTTGGTCGAACATTCAAGAGGATATAAGTGACAAATCACTTCGTTGTGTTCATTGTTGGGTTGCCCCTGAAGATAAGCCTTTGCGAGCGCACCCCCTTTCGGCCTTGAAGGAGTTTCTATTTTTCCTTTTCTTTCTCTCTTTAAGCTGAAAGCATGGAAGAAGGTGCGCAGTTGCGGGACCAATGAACCGGAGGTTTTTCATCCCTCGACTCAGCTGCCTTGGCGCAGGGGACGGTAGGAGCGTGATCATGTGGTAAAGGTTTCACGGATGACGTTGTAGCTTTTCCCGACCTCGGAATGTCTGATTCCTTGCATAGTTTCTTGTGTGCTGTGCTGCGACCAGTGGGGCTGCCGTAGATTTCGTCCGCGACAACGTATTCGGAGTGTATCAAGACCTCCAGTGTTTGAAAAGTCCTACGCGTATATCGGCAACAAGCGATTTCTTCAAAAAAGCCCAAGGAATTCACGAGATGCATTTTGTGTTCGGTTCGGCAAATTACTGCTTCTGCCACATCGTGTTGAATCCATAGAGTTATTACAATAAACGCTAGAGGCTCAGCTGGCGCTAGTGTGCTGTTGCATTTTTGAAGCAGACAGCAAGCAGTCTAAATTTGACTTCCGGTAATGTATTCCTATGGGAAAAAGCGAGTGCATTTTCTCTCTGCGATCGATTATAAGAGCAAATATCACGAATAATTTGTACGTACTAGGCACATTGCAACATTTCTCAGTCACGCAGACGAAATAAATGGTCAGTTACGTCGTTTTTCTTTCAAATTCATCGCATTAAAAACGGTGCTAAAACGGCTTCGTACGTGTATTTTTGTGCACTGTCGGACACTGTTAGCGCGAACACGGCGTCGACGCTTTCCAACATGGGCGATATACGTGCCAAACGAACGAAGGACGTGTGGAAAACTGAGAGATACGGCAAGAACTACGCAGTAACACTGGATAAGTAACTCCTTGTGCTTGCAGACGATCAAAATAAATTGAGAGTCACGTAATATAGTCAGATTTGCCATAAATAAGTACTGCGAAGAAGCTTGTTCTGGGTTCAAATGGTTCAAATTATCACCCGCACGCTCCAAATCTATGCAAATAAGGGGAGCCAGAGAGCAGGTGCCCGATAAAAACTGCCCGACATGGGAAATAAAAAAAGACATACCTTTCGTAGCTCACGTGCTTTATTTTTTTCGTTCGAATGTTTCTTTAACTGGTCGTAAAGATGCACGACGGAGTCATTTTCATCCAATGACAGGACGGGCATATTAGCAATATTTAAGCACCACCGAAATGCTAGCGAACCTGAACACACACCACATTCCTTTCGATCGTTAGTATGCTTAGAACCGTCGCTCGTTATCACATACCTTCCTTGAAACAGGGGTTTGGGTCTGAAACAGAGCGAAGTTTAACATCGCTCAGTGGTAAAGAAAAATGCTGTAACTAAAGCAATTACACTTTCACAATACCAATAAAGGTACCTACTATCCGTTACAACCGATATGACAAAAGTTATTCATGTTATTTTCCGGCGAAGAGACAAAATTCACGCCCGTTTTCCCATAGGAATACACAGGGAGGCTGGAAATATAGACTGCATGCTGTCTGCTTCAATTTGCAACCGGAAGTCCCGTGAACACTAGCGCCAGCTGAGCCTCTAGCGTTTATTGTAATAACTTCTATGGTTGAATCTTCACGGACCCCTATCGTTTCGCTTTGTGTTTGTAGTTGTGCTGCAGTGCCCGTGTCGACATATATTTCAGATTACATGTTTTGAGTCCGGTATTTCCATCGTAAGTGCTCTGTAACCTACTCGCTTGCAACAATGGACCTTTTCGAGAAGCGTTCTGCGCACGCGCGAGCGCCCGATGCCAAGCGGCGGAAGTTGGCACCAAAAATCGAGGAAATTCGGAAGGAGGCTGTAGATCAGCGAGTAGCAAACGTAATTGCAGCATACATATAATTGTGTTACGCAAAAAAAGAAAGCGGACGGAAAGAATAACACGACGTTTAAGTGGACGCCACGGATGCCCCACTTGGACGGCGCGTTGGGCACGCCCTGCTGCTCAGAGAACGAAGAAACCGGTAGCGTAGCTCCCATTATCGACTGGTAGCGCAGGTAGGTCCCTTCCTCGATTTTTAGTTTGTGCAGCCACCGCCTGGTGCCGTCGGTATGTGAAAAAGGTCCATTGACCGTTCCGCTCCGGATTACCTCTAGAATTAGGCAGTGCCTATTTTCTAGCAGCCGGGAGAATAATTTTTCCGACATTCTATCGGCAGTCGCCTGCCATTAGCTGACTACAATCATGTGACAACTGCATGTAGAATACTGACTTTCTTAATCTCCTCGCGTTCTCTGAAAACACGTTTTCGTTGATAAACGTTCTGTAGACACGTTTCATCGACACTAACGTTTCATCGTCACTCGTTACGCGAAATGCACGCTGTAGGGACATTTTGTCGCGCGTGTTTCTCTGTGCAGCTTTGGAAAGCGAGCGTATACGCACGAACACTGGGAATGGTACCGCGGGTTGAGAAAGCCGTACAAGCCCCTGCTTCCAGATTTCCCTCCGCCGTGATGAGAATGCGGGTTAAAAACAAAACTTCTTTTTAGTGCGCCGATTGTATCTGCAGCCAGCAGTGGCAGCTAGCAGACGAAGCAGAGCAAAGGCGCCGAGCGGATGTATCCTAAGCCTTAACGCAGTCAACCGAGCGGCCAGCAGACGATGGGAGCTTGGGTGGATTTAGGGTGGATGAGAGCGCGGCGGTGCGCAAGGCAGTTCGGGATTCGGTTATTTTTTTCGGCGTCTCTAGGTATGACGTCATACCGGGTCCTGACCTATTTAAACAAGCTTTGGTTTAGGAGCCTCTTTAACTCCTTCCTTCACCAGTAAACAGAAAGCCGCGATTAGTACGGCATATATGCCGTTTTTCAGATGATGAAAGTGATCAAAGCGGCCAGATTGAATTTCAGAAAGAGGTCTCTACCAGCACAGAAGCTGCAATAATATACCTTGAATGTGCACAGCATTGTGACCAAATTTGGGTCGGCTCGGAGGCAGCAGAATTCACGGTCATTTGTCAAATTTTGTTTCCTCTCCTTCCCCTCGATTATTGTTTAATTGGATCATTTCCCTCTATCTTTATCTCGTTAATTGGCCAGAGGAAAATTACGTGGTACGAGATGTCTTCCCGCTCGCAAGATGTCTGCAACGGGACGGTCGGAGCTACCTTTGTAGTCATCATGAAACGGACCCTTATATCTTTGTTCGTGCCTCTCTGCGGTTCGATAAATAGCCGAATTAAAAGCATGACTTAGGAGTAGAGTGCCGTGTTTTCGGAATTTACCAATAAACCCTGAGAATTAAACCTCGAGCCAACTTTATCCAAACAAAAAATAGAAAAACAAAAACAAGAACAAGAAACCTGACTTGCAACTGTCAACATACTTTCTTCAAAAGATCATCAAGCACCATTGACGGTCGCCATTTCTTGAGCACCAAGCGTGTGATTAAATCCGACTCTTGGCCGAACGCTGACGCAGAACTCGTGTTCAATACATGCTCAGAATGCGTGATCAAGCAATGGCGGACTGGCGATGGCGCCGACTTTTGAAAAGGGTCTAATAAAACTAAGAAAAGCCAAACTTCGCGGAAAGAAATGCCTTTATCTACAGCTTTATTTGAGTGTGAGTTGATCCGAGGCAGAGCCCGCGCTTAACTATCCGCGAGGCTGTTTAACTCTTCCTTTTGGAAACGCGTAACGCTCATTTAGTTTCCTTCTCTTAGCGGCAGAGGGAGGATTTTCAAGTATTCCGGACACAGCACATGTATCCAGCAGGATGGGAAATCCCACGGCTGTATCATGTTTTCTTTAACATATGCTGTCTTCATCTCGTTACTTGAAAACAGCAATCGATTACAATGAAATTACACTTGGAGAAAAAATATATTAAATTAGATAGACAATTAAACCCGAGATCAAAATTAAATAGACCGTTACTTCAAAACAATAATTGTTACTTTTCCGATTACTTCACGTTTTCGAAACACATTTTTTTGTCGGTTTTAAACTATGTCTTTGCACTATCTATTGTTGAATTTAAATCGCCGAACTCGAGGCCACTTATCTTCTCAATCAACCAATTTCGGTAGACCATTCTCCTAAGGAGAAATCTGTTTTTAAAAGAAAGGGGAAACTATTGACGGTTAATATAATGTTAGTACTTCCAACGCTAATTAAATTAGTCTTGTAATTACTTCCCAATAAAAGCAACCAACTGATTACAAAACTACACCAAGAAGTAATCGACTACAAGTAATTTGATTACCTGTAATCAGTATTGTACAAGTAGACGCCTAGAAGCGCCGATTTGTTTACCTTACCAAAAATAGACACCAAGAAACACCTAACATTTGGGGAAAATAAATCAAGATAAAACGTCCCTACGTCCAGAGAAAAGTAAACACCGAAATAATTGGAACCTTAGCTGTAGGTTATATATAAATTGGCCGTAGACTGTCCGGTCTATTTATTTATAAAGAAAATTGGTTAATGATTTTCGCTGTTTATTCGTTTTTTTTTAAATATCAGTGTATTTCGGCGATTGGTATTGAACTGACACTCAGAATCGTGATAAGCGGTGATTTTTCTTTATTAACAACTGAATGTTTGTCTAAAAAGGGAACATTGCTGGACTGATGAACATCCCGGGAACAGTGTTCCACAGAACTTTAACTGCTGCCCCAAGAGCTCCCCTCACTGAAGCAGCTGAGTGTGAGGTGTTGCCTCCCACTGTCAAGCACAACAGCCATGAAGACGTCGGCATCCTCCCCGAAAGCTGCCCTGCCTGTTGGGAGGTATACAGCGACCTTGTGAACGTCAGTGCAGCAGGAGCAGAGCTGCTGTGTAGCAGAACAGCAAAGCAAGGCGAAAGCAGTCTCTGGCATGAAAGTCGCCGCATGAGGCTTACCTCATCCGTGGTGAAACGTGTACCTGTCAGGCCATCAACTGACCATACCAAATCTGTCATGGACATCCTGCACCCTCCTTCAGAGGCAATCGGGGAACTGAGCGGGGACGCCGGAATGAGCCAAGAGCAAGGCGGGAGTTTGCTAAAAAACACCAGTGCACAGTGAGGCAAACGGGGCTTGTGATATGTCCAGCACTCCCATGGCTTGCAGCCAGCCCTGATGGTGTGATAGACAGTGAGGATGCAGTAGTGGAGATAAACTGCCCAGATGTGGAGGACTGCTCTACGTTACTAGGTACAAGAGCTTATGACATGCAAAAGAATGATGATGAAACCTACACACTGCTAGAAAATGGACGCAACAAGTACTACCACCAAGTCCAATTCGCGATGCATTGCACTGGGAAGTCAACCTGCTACCTGTATGTGTGGTCGGATAAGCAGGACATGACAGCAGTTGTTCCGCACAACAGGGACTTTGTGAACAGCCACCTTTTAAGACTCCGCGGCTTTTATTTCAAAAGCCTCCTGCCCGCACTCGTGAATGACCTTCACTCTGGGAAGGTGAACATCTCCGACCAGTACCGGTGCCTTGTAGAAGTGTCATGATGTAGTGAAGATGTCGTGCATTGTGACATTCTGTGACGCCTGTCTTTGTGTGGTCAGTGTTGTTGAGAGATCTCTTTTGTGCCCTCTACTCAAATGGTGCAATGGGTGAGCCGATTCTTCACCCTTGTTAATGGGATACTCAACCGGAATTCCGATTTCACAAAAACAATGCACGCTCAGTGGGGCTCTTCAAGCCCCACATTTCTCATGCAACAGTATCTTGAATGGATGGCTGCATCTTTGGAAAAGACAAGCCTGAACAAGGTACAAGCCCCACATTTCTCATGCAACAGTATCTTGAATGGATGGCTGTATTTTTGGAAAAGACAAGCCTGAACAAGGCACATGATGCCATGGTTCTCCACTTCCTCTCATCCTCGACTGTACTGCTCAAATCATAACATCACGAGCCCCGCTCAATTGCACATCTATTTTTCCAAGATGCGGCCATTTTTTTGAGATATTGATGCACAAGTGATGTTCTAGAGCTTGTAGTGTAGATACTTTTGTTGCCTTGTTTTGCAAAATTCTAATTTCGGTTCAGCGCCCCATTAAGCTGTTTCTTTTTGTTCCTCGTTATCCCTCAGTGCTAACTAATCTTCCACCCATCCATCATCTTTCCGTAAAATGCAACTGGTATTTAACAAGTTTGATCCATATGCTTAAAAACAATGACATTTTGCCAGCCCACTCAGCGGCTTTGGTAGTCAGTTGCCTCTCTGCCGCTATTGCGGGATGCATGACGTGTCCCTGGCTTTCTTTAAAAGGTATGAGTGCTCCTCATTAGACATGCATCTTCTGTTTTTCACCTGTCCGTAATTTTTGTTTTTGTTAATAACAAGTCGCAGAATTTCAGTCTAATTTGTATTGCTGTTATGTTTTAAAATATCTGTACTCTTTTCTGTCTTTTGTTTCGTCTTCCCTTGCTCCTGTGAGTGTCGATTTCAGTGTGTTCATTCTCTTACTTACAGTATCTTTCTGTGCACTATTTCATAGGCAATGGGCTCTTCGTAGGCAGATGAAATAAAGATTACAATTATATTGATTTAAGTTCTTCTCTGACCCTTTCAAACTGTTTCAATTCATCTCTCTCCACCAGTTGCGGCAAAAGGCAAGAAATACAATGAAACATCTCGAGGTAAAGAGTGCAATAAAGAAGTGACAGGGGCAATTCTGTCAGAGTGCACTAAACAAGCTCCCAAACTGAAACACTCGTCACACTCGTGGTTGGGCTTTATAGTCCATATAGGATGACACGTGTAGGCAAGGGGTTAAAATTGCGGTGCACCGTTGCTATGTTTGGGGAGCAATACAAGGATATTTACATGATTATAGGGGAAAATGGTACACAGTGCGACAGTTATGTGCAAGCGATTCCAGTTTTTTAATCTTTTTTTAATTTATAAACAGGCAATTCTTCTCAATACCACTAAGTGTATTGAGAATAAGGCAAATGAACAAGAACGCTATTCTGCGAAACTATTGTGCTCATCTGGCACATCAACTGCCAGAGTAGAAGTCTGAAATGTACTTGGAACTTTCATCTCGGACTCCTATGAGCAAAATATAAAAAACACCTAAATGTCATGTCCACACTCCGTCTTATAGTGTACATGGTTGCAACGGAATTAGCGATGACTAATGGCGAATTCAAGTGGTGAATCGTCGGCAACCTATTCTGCCGGAAAACCGGCAATAGTCTTTGCGTGGTCAGTTTCCGGCCGGCGCGACCGGTAACTTTCTGCCGCTTTTTCTGCCCGAGCTCTACACGGCCGAGCGAGCAGGCGCCAGGCTGTACCCGGTGTCGTCACTTCCAAAATGGGAGAAGGTCAGTGAGAAAAAAATGAGCCAAAGAACAAAACTGATCTGAAGTCACTTCAGCAGCCACTACTCGAGTCAATCCAAGCCGTTGGGACATGGGTACCGGCAGCGACAGCCTCTCGCTAGCGGTGTCTCGCGTGCAAGAGGCGAAGTAAACTGCCACCGTCTGGCGTTTCGTGTTCGGGTGCAGTGGGTCATGTGGTGTGCCGCCGGCGCGTTTCTGGTTGCCGGTTTCGCCGCCTCGGTCTCGCCGGCGATTGACCACCCGAATTCGCTGTAAGGGTGCGAGATGTGCTGCATTGTAAACTCGCAGGATCACTACCATAAAAACAATATACAGACTCGCTCTCTCACATCAAACAAAGAACACTGAGCACACAAAAGACATGGCCACATAGGAATAGAGAAAAAAAGATTCCTCACAGACACCCTTTGTGAAGATAACATAACCTAGTGGGGAGAAGAGGGTTGTCACAAAGTGAGAATTTGAGCTACAATTAAGCACATCTAAAAAGTGTGAAAAGGATGACAACGGCCTAGGTAAACAAGCACAATTTAGCCAAATGTAGTCAAAGCTGGTGCATAGTGTTTCAAAAGGAGACCCCTGAAAATCTCTAAGCAAAACGACAGCTGCCACCTTGAGGCTTCCAGAATGTTCCTCTTTGCACCTCAAAGCAGTGTTGGACAAAATACTCGATAAAAGTATTTAAGTTAAGTTACTGAATATTTGCTTCATAAAGTATTTAAAATACTACTCAAGTTACTTTAACTGTAAAATATCTTGAGTAGAGTACAAATACTTAGAAATGTATTTCAGTTACTTTTGAAGATACTTCCGCATTGCTTAATCTGTATCGACGTCATTGACAACGACAATTATGCAGCTACGCAAATCTGGGTTACCAGAATGGTTTATTAGCACGCAACAACACAAAACGAAACCAAAGTAGCGTAGGGCTATTTTATGCAGTCCGACTATAAAGAGCAAGATATTGTCACGAATGATAAATGATGACGCGGCGAATAACTGAAGAAACTAAACGTTTATTGGGGCGAACTTGTTCCCAAAATAAAATAGAGAAAGGCTAGCGTCGCAGGCGTCGATGTAGGCGAAACAGCAGGATCGAGCTCTGGGGCGAGACTGACTCCGGACCGCAACTCGGAGCACCTTTTGTACCCGCGTGGGTTTCTGGAACATTCGGCGTAGAAAGTTCGGCGCGTAGACCATTTGTAACTCGATTAGACGACAAAATTCTCGACCTTACCAGAATGTCAAGTTGAAGGAATAAATAAAAGAGAAGTCCGCTTTCTGGTATCGAACCCGGAGCCTCCCGCGAGAGCCTCCGCGCGAGAGCCAAGCGCGGTAACCATTCGGCCACGCGCTCGCTGGGCAACGCGCGTGGCAATATCACTCATAGATGTTACAAAGCATTTCTGGGACAACAAGGAAGAGGTCGCTTGGGCTCCTCGCCAATATGGGGAGGATATCAGACCGTGGCGCCCCAAGCAGTTAACTTTAGAACTAGATGGATGGGGACAACAAATATAATGACTCAGCGCTCGGCTGACTTACCCGAACGCGGCGTCAGCGTTCGGCTGGAGTTCGTGTTCTCCGGTGAGGGGGAGGAGGGGCTCTTTCGTTACCACTCCGGCCTGCATGAACAATGCAGCATGCAGGGTGCCCAGCTCAGCACAAAAGCCCAAGTGGGTCAAGTTCGCATCCTCTAAGGACTGCTTTCGGGGAGATCCGGCACTTAACGTCACTTCACTAATTGTTGGTATTTTATCATTACACTGTGCTTCGCGCTCTATTAAAAAGATGACACGAACATGCCCACAAGGCCTGTGAGCATGTGCACAGGTCTTGTGTCGGGTAAACACCGAGGTGTGCGGGTGACAAACGGGTCAGAGCGCTTCGCCAATAGTGACATCGCTGAATATCACATCCTGCGGCGCACCTTAGACGCATCGTTTAACTCATATTTCCTATATGGGGAGTTCACTATAAACGAACTTGGGACACGGATATGAGTGAATGAATAACAAAGAGAACTCACATAATAGCCACGGCAGTGGTCGCACCTTCTTTAAGTAGGTTGCGTTCAGAAAAGCACTCAACGTTGGGTGCCACTTTGTTGGCATTTTGAGAGGTCATCCAGCTCCTAGTTCGTTTCCTGTACTGTTCTCTGCTTATCAATGTTCGCTTACAGACAGTGTTCATGAGAGCAATAAGTGCCGGACTACCCTGCTGAAAAAGACCTTTCAGCCCCTGATGTGTTATGGGACCCTACTAGACCTTCAAGACTTCAAACTTCAAGACTTCCAGACTTCAAGACTTCAGATTTCAAGACTTCAGACTTTAAGACTTCAGACATTAAGACTTCAGACTTCAGCACTTCAGACTTTAAAACTTCAGGACTTCAAAACTTCAGACTTTAGCCCTTCGGCCTAACCCCTCTAGCCAACATACCTTAGAAATGCAGCTTTCCGGAAAGCCGCGGCGGATCAAAATGTATGTAGGGCGTTCACTCAAACTTCCGCGCGACGCAGCTACAGACAAGTGATCAGACCAAATAAGGACAACAGAGTTGTTTGTCGCAAAAAAATATATTTCGAGGTACTCAATGCCGCTGGGTAAATTCCTGAGACGTATGGAAGTTCAACTAATAAAACCGAACAGATGCACCGCTCGGAGTGGAACTCAACGTCGACCTCGAGGGCCCGAAACACAAAGAGCGCTTCAAGGACGGGCGCGATCGGCGCGATGCTACACGGACGTGTCCGTCAAAACCGACCTCGCGGGCCCAAAACACAAAGAGCGCTTCAAGGGATGGGCGCGATGCTACCTGACGAGTCCGTCGACCACGACGCACGCACGTAACAGCCGCAGCACGGTGTCGACAAACTTCGGAGCACGAGCAGCGAAGCGCCTCTACTTTGCACGCTCGGCGACGGCCGAGCTGGCGGCGCTTCGCCGGGCACTGGCCTTGGCTGAAGCAGAAGTGCGCCTGACCGCCTGGTAATCCTGAGCGACTCGAAGGCGGCACCGACCCAGCTCGCCAACCTGGAGCGTGCACCACCGCTCACCAGAGAGTTGGCGAACGCGGCGATCATGTTGCAGCACCAAGGATGGAGAAATGTCTGCCAGTGGCTGCCGGCCCACTGCGGCATTCGAGGAATGAGAAGCGGAACGCCTGGCGGCTTTCATCCCAGGCCGACGACGCTTGTCGACCTTCAGCGTGGCTGCGTTTTCGGGCGCACGATTCCTGATGAGTAGGGCCATCCGTGTGTACCACCCAGATATCGAAAACAGCCCCGTGCCGCCCAGACTTCCGAAGAACCAGCCGAGAAAGTCGCCGCGGAATGCACAGAATTCGTTCGCACAAACAGCGCCTTCACACGAGCTCATCGAGCGCCAACAGCCAACAGGAACAGAGACTTTCCCGCCGACCTACGCCCGTTGCGCCGTTGCCACCGGCAGCAGTTGACCAATCCGGACGCGGGGATGTTAGGGATGTCACAGCGACTCTAATTTCAAGGCGCCCCTCCCAGTTGGGCGCTGGTAAAAGCAGACTACTTTGCTTTCGGGGGCACTCCACATTCCGGATGCCGTGGTCTGCGTTGGGTCTGCGTGGTCAAACCCCCTCTCCCAAGAAGGAGGGATCTTGGCAGTGCGGGGGCGAGTGCGGGGTTGCGGCCGGGACTTGCTTCGGCAGCCCGAAAGACGTTTGGAAGCCGCGATCTTATGCCGGCTAAAATGCCGGCAATTTCTCAATAAATCGCTTTTTCAACGCTCCGTTTCTGAAGCAACAACCAAGCGCTGGTGGGCCTTGAATTCGTAAATATTGAAACGCTGTATACACGCAGACGGTGCTAGGAAATGTAAGTAAAAATAAGCAATACGTATAAGTCCGTCTGCTGTCCGTCGCATATGTCACACATTTCGGACCGGCTTTGTTGGGCGGGCGGCTGGGAAAGGGGGGGGGGGGCGAGGGGCGAGATCGTTCGATAAAGCTAGCTCGATATACTTCTGTCTGTTCTCAATGGGCGGCGATATGTGTCGCAACGTTTGCCTCAAATAGTTTCGATCAAAGCAATATTCGCTTGCAACTGCGACTACAGAATGAACCGATATAAAGAGCGAGACAACAGGTTTACGCACTCGCGTCACCGAAGCGGTCTGCCGATGAACAGAGCACGTTTCCGCACTACCGTCTTGGGATGAGATTCTACGAGGTCCTCTGATAATGTCTGGTGGGTTTCACAGACCCTTTAGAACGGCCCTGAAAGGCCACACTGACCTTTTAGGACGATCCTGAAGGAACGCACACCTCTCAGAAAGATATCTTGATGGGCCCCACAGACCTACTCAAAGGAGTCTAAAGGGCCTATCAGACATTTCAGGATATCCTAAAAGGCCTCTCAGAGCCTCACAGAAAATCCTAGTGGGCCTTCACAGACATTTTTTCAATAGGGTAACAACACAAAAAAAACAAAGAAAAAAATCCTCTACGTTTTGCTTTGGCGAGGTGAAATATACAAAAAGCAAAACAAAAATGTCTACTTTTGTGTGTGTCCACTTCTCATTTTTCTCATTTGTTATTTTTTGACACTCAAGTCTGCATTGTTCTCGTAGGTTGTTTCCCGGCACTCGCTTGCGCCTCAGGGTGGCACCTTTATTTCCGTAAAACCACACCTTTTGTTTGAGGATTTTTTTGGGGAAACCCTATGAAACACAAAGGCGCCTTTGGCAAAGCGAGGGGAGAACCTTGATTGTACGAACTTTAGGCTGAAATATGAGTCACAGTCGGCAAAAAATCGATATTTCCACGAGCTGAGTTAAAGTCACTCGTAGCTAATCGGAGCTAGCAACAGAATTCGGTTGCTCGAAAGAATGTTCACGTTTGGTCGTGCCACGCCCACGCCACTTCATACCGAAAAACTCGGAAAATGGCGGAATGTCAAAAATGTATTTAAGATAATGAGTACAAGATACTCGAAATTGTAATTAAATTAGAGTATAAAATACTCTCCATCAAAGGTATTTGCAAGATACCAAGATACTCCAAAAGTATTTAAGATACAGTATCTTGAGTAGAGTATTTGAGATAGGCACAAGTCTGCCTCAAAGGTGCAAAGAGAAAAAAATGACATAAGCCAAAACTTTGAAAAATAAGGTGGAAGTAATTGACAAGTCACAAAAAATGAGTACAAGTAACTTGCAAGAATGAAGATTACAAAATAGTGATATTTGGAAGCAATTGCAAGGTACTTGGTATGTTCAAATTGCTTTAAAATAGTTGTATGATACTCTTTAGTTTACAAGTAACTTAAGATGAATAAGGTAGTCACGCAGATACTAATTAACTCCACGCCAGCAGGCATTCTTTTTCTGATGTGTGCTTGATCGGTAGCTTTTGGTGGAACTAGTGCCGATGTCAGGACTTGTCCACGTGAAGCAGACAGACGGGTTCTCATCAATGCAAACAAACGGCCGTTATCATCTGTTACCTTGTCGCGAACAGTAGGCACTTACAAAAAAGAAATCGATAGCAATAAAACAAAATAGGATCAAAGCACTAAAAAGCTCATAATTTTTTTGTTTATTTTATATTACGAGTGATCTCGGAGCTTGACTGTTTTCCTGAATTCTCTCCCTCCTTTCACTCGGACCACAGTGACAGACACGGAGGATAACGAAAGTCTGTATTGGTGGGCTCTTCGTCTGATTCAAATGAACAAGTAACGACGTCGGCCCTAGCTCGAACATAAGCCACCAGTCAAGCACTCAGAAAAAACACCCGCTTGTGAGGAGCCATTTAGTATCTGCATGACTCTACGTACACGTTTGGCACCGGCTAGGCGTTTGCTCAGACTGAGACAATCTTACGGCTTAATCAAAGGTACCTTTAGGTTGCAGAGCCCTGCACATACAAAGACAATTTGATCTGCTATCTTACGATGCTGGATTAGAATAGCCTGCTTTAAAATTCTGTAAGTCTTAATGCGATTGATTGCGTGTTCAAACATGGATTCGAACCGACGCAATCCTTCTTGTTTTAGTAACTTCCTTCTCGCTCAACTGGAGTTCACCTCTTGTGAACACGGGCACATTGAGCGTAACTCCCTTGGCTTCCATCTCGGGATCGAGAGAGAAACCTCGGTCAGCCATGACCTGGTCCCCACGTATAAAGAGGGAAATAATCCCGGAGTCCCTCACAATGTGCTTGTCGGACGCTCGCCCACCATAGACCTTAGACATGAACATCACTGTTCCGTGGGGAGCGATAGCAACCAAAAACTTCACTGTATTGCGGCCTTTTTATGAGCTATACGTCTGTGCTCGCGCGAGCAATATTTTTGGTCGCTGCAAGAACACCTCAGTGCAAACCAAGATGCAAGTAGTGCTTGCAAAACCATTCTTCTCAAAGGACTTTGGAGCATTCCTTGCAATTGTATCTCGAGTAAGCCACACGACAACACTCCTTAGAACTCGGCCAAGTGTTGTCAGCATTGCACGGAAAATGTTTCCCGCGGTGGAAATACAAACACCAAACCTTCTGGAGAGGTTGCCATACACAAGGCCAAGCCGCAGCTTCATGAGCGTGAGCAACAGTTGCTGCTCAACTGGCATCACAAAGTTGCTCGACGCAAACTGGGGCACAACCTTACGAGCCCCATAAAGACGTTGGCTCGCACACCAGTGTAAAACGAAATGTCCCTCTCCTTCAGGCTATAAGTCTCATGAGGAACAGTGGGCACAGATGAAGCAGCAGATGTTGTATACACATGATCACTGAGGCATGGGTCCTCCCACTGGACGCCCTGGTGGCACACACCTGGAGTCATGTGACGTCGCTCACTGTCCTGTTAGAAACATTTACAATATGTTAACTTGAGAGTAAACGACTCCTACAGCAAAATGCAACGGAGTACTGTATAAAAGAAAGGGCAGGGGTCAGAAGATTACAGCACTCCACCAACCCTGCAAATGATGAAATGTTTTGCAGGAGCACAGTGACATCTGTGTACGAGCACATGCACCACCTAGTCGCCCCTGGTTGGCTGCAAGTTCACTTCAACTTCGAAATACTGAGATAGCGGTAGTTTGCAAGAAACCTTACCATAAGCGCAGGAACGATTAACCGTGATGTTAAAGCAGAGTCATAGTAGTCACTAACATGTATGGACACTATATGTTGAAAGCAAGGCGAACACTCTTTCATACAGCCGGCCACAGCAATCTTCATTCTAAACAAACTTACCATGCGATTCGACACAGGTTGCAATGACGAGACGCCCAAATCCGTGTCGTCAGTGGTCTGCATGGAATGTGTGGTTTGAAATAAATTCGAAGACTAAGCCAATGGAACAATGCTCTAAACATCAGGCAAAGTCATACAGATCGTCATAGCACCCCTCATTTCTGACACTATACCACGTGTTCGGACGCAGGAAGCCATGACGCGGCAAGCA
>JAZHYW010031924.1:0-19286 GCA_037355805.1 Ixodes ricinus | reverse complement strand
TCGTCACCCGCCGGCCGAAGCAAATACCTCCTAGAAACTAAGGCCGTATAGTGCTCTCCTCGTGACGTCGCGAAGGAAGGCCATCGGGGCGCGCGTCGAAGCGAAGGCAACGCGCGTGGATCGACCGTCGTAACACGCTTTTCGTCACATACGCGTGTCATATTAGCTAAAATGAAAGCTGCACATAGCAACGTGGCTAGAAAACATTCTATTACACGGGCAAATTATTACACTACTAAATAATCGGGACGAAATGGAACGAGGTATGCGTATAAGACGTCTATAAAAAAATGCGAGTGTGTTGAAGTCGAAAACACTCAGTCACGCAATTATTGCTGTAGGAATGCATATTTTATACAGAAATACTGCGACAAAATGGCGAGACACGCAGTAATTGGACACAGCAAAACAGATCACAATTAAAAATCGGGTAGACGTAGTCAACGGGGACACGGCGGAACAAGTGGCACTTACGAGCGTGTAAGCGATATTATCGCGTGCAGTCACTGAATTCTGCCATTATGTACCCCGACCACATGGCAAAATTAATTTAATTTTGATCGAATTACATTATGGGGTCGACAAATCAGCTTGCGACGCTCGTATAATCAGTCAAGACCGCGAGCTGATTAAATCCCACATCATTTAATGAAAGTGTATTAACTTTTCCGGGTGGCACGGGTACTAAACTTACCATTTACAGTCAACTAATTTACTTCTCCCTATGGGCCCGAGCTGCCTTAGAACAAAATATAACTTATTTTGTATACAATAATGCTATAACCTTAATACAGTTAAGATTCTAGTATAAACGCGGTCAAGGCAATAAAATAGAATTAGTATAAATAAACACATAAGCACGAAGAACGCACTTTCAATAATCACACAAACGTATTATTCATATTTCAGTAAAAACTAGATTACCACGCATATTTATAATGTCGACGCAACAGCACACGGATAACAACGAAGAACAAAATTCCATTCTATTACGAGATTTAAGAAAAATCGACTGCAGCACTTTACTTCGCGTCCTACATGACCAAGAAAGCCCGTAAATAAGTTGTTTCTCACCTGTCGATCGTATCCAAGCGCCCCGCGATATCCGCCACGAAAACATTTGAACACGAATTCCAAGAAGTCTCTCTGTCAAGAGAGGTCTCTCGATAATCGACCGGTGTTATCGTTGAATAGTTGCCACACATATCATTCAAACCGAAACAGGACTTGTTCCGCGATTCCACGTAAATGCCGTAGTATCAAACGAAAAAAAAAAGAAGACAACTACCTGAGACTGCGGTGACGACAGAGAAACGACGGTAGGGAAAGAAGTTTTAAAAGAACCACACACGACCGCACCGGCAGCAGTCTCGGACAAGAGGCTTAACGTTGTCAACCCATTTCTTGCTCGTGTGCGCTCCCTGCGGCGATGACTTGACTTTTTCGGTTCCATTCTCTTCTGAAAGTCCCAGCCTTCCCTTTAAGACAGTCAGCAGCTCACACACAACGTAAATTTACAAGAATCGGAGCCCGTACGAGGGATGAAAACGTCGGAGCGGACCGGTTCATTCGAAAAGTGTGGGGAGCTGCGGGACTGCACGTAGTCCCGCGGTTACGGGGATAATCATAAATATAAAATTGGAACTTTCAACCTTGGTAGCGCGTTGTATATTACGTTTATATTATATATATAATAAATTGTACAAGACTGCGCTTTTAAAACATATATTAATGTCAGATAAACGCTCACGAACACCACCGTGCCACTCGACAAGGAACGTTTTTTTCACGTCGATGCCAGAAATTTTCTCACGCAGTTGCGCCATGGACTTCCTTCTCCGACATTGTGACGTAATTACTTGGACCGCTACGGCCTTTTTCTAGGAGGTGTTGCCGAAGCAGGCCAAGATGGAGTGTAGAAGGAGGTGAGGAGGTCAACCTCCTAGCAACACGCACTCTAAAAAAAGGGTGTAGTGGGTACACCCAAAGGGGGTGTAAGTGCTGCCACATATACTACACCCACAAAGGTGTATAAGTACACCCCCAAGACGAGGTGCATACATACACCGTCTTTAAGGGTGCATATGTACACCCTTTTATACACCTTCAGCATTCGAGGGGTGCACATATACACTCCATAATGGGGTGTGTAACTACTCCTTCCTTACACCCTCACTGTCGTTTCGGTGTGCAGGTACACCCGAATTTGAGGTGTAAACGTATTCCCTTTTGTACACCCACGCAATTTTCGGGGAGTACAGATACACCCACCAACAGGGTTTACTATTGCACCGTTGTTTACACCCACCCCGCTCATAGGGAACATAGATACACCTCATTCAATGGTGTACCATTGCACCTTTTTGTGCACCCACCTCAAGGAAACCCATAAGAAATGTACGCGCCCAGGTGGTTTCAAAAAGGCAGGTAAACAGACACAAGGGTTTGTTTTCAAATCTCCTAGAAGTTTATTAGACAGCCTATTCCGTAAACAAGTACAAACGTGCAAGCAATCCGTGATATGTGAAGATGTATAGCGGAGCTGTTACACAACTGAGAAGATTACTGAGCAAACAAGAACCGGGTGATTCTTAGGTAGTGTCTATTCTCTTAGCAGCCGGCAGAATTATTTACCCGAAATTCTGCCGGCAGTCGCCACTCATTGGCGATACAATCACTTCATCGAACGACGTTTCATCGACACGCGATATTTCATAGACAGCTCAAACTAACTTTCTTATCGTAGCTTCCTTTTTTCTTTTGTAATGAGTTGCCTTATAGTGTACCCGCGAAGTGACATGTACGGGTGGCACAGGTGGAGTAAAATTTTTGTAATGAACCGCCGCAGACTGTTTCCACGAAGCGACGTGAACGGGTGGGCTGGGTCGGTGAGCACGCGCCTCAGAGACACACGCGCGACGAAATGTCCCTACAGCGTGCATTTCGCGTAACGAGTGACGATGAAACGTTAGTGTCGACGAAACGTGTCTACGAAACGCGTATCAACGAAAAGCTGTCCATGAAACACGTTTTCACAAAACGCTGGGAGGATAACAAATTCAGTATTCTACCTGCAGTTATCACATGATTGTAGACAGCTAATGTCAGGCGACTGCCGATAGATTTTTGGGGAAATTGTTCTCCCGGCTGCTAGGAAATAGCCGCTGCCTAGTTTTCGAGGTAATCCGAACGGAACGGTCAATTGCTGCAAAGGAGTAGGTAGCAGCGCACTTACGATGAAAATACCGGACTTGAAATACGTAATCCGAGATATATGTCGACACGGGCGCTGCAGAACCACACAAACACAAAAACGAAAAGTAAGGGGTCTGTGAAGATTCAACACGATGTGGCAGAAGCAGTAATTTGCCATACCGAACACCAAACGCATCACATGAATTCCTTGGGCTTTTTTGAAGAAATCGCTTGTTGCCGATGCACGCGTAGGACTTTTCAAACACTGGAAGCCTTGGTACACTCGAATACGTTGTCGCGGACGAAATCTCCGGCAGCCCCGCTGGTCGCAGCACAGCACACAAGAAACTAGGCCGGGAATCAGACATTCCGGGATTGGAAAGAGCTACTACGTCACTCGTGAAAACTTTACCACATGATCACACTCCTGCCATTACCCGCGCCCAGACAGCGGAGTCAAGGGATGAAAAAGAATCCGGTTCATTGGTCCGGCGACTGCGCACCTTCTTCAAAGCTTTCAGCTTAGGGAGAGAAAGAAAAAGAGAGGAATAAGAAAATAACAACTCCTTCAAGGCCAAAAGGGGGGTGCCCTCGCAAAGGCTTATCTTCAGGGTTATTCCAACAATGAACACGACGAAAGGATTTGTCCCTTCTATCCTCTTGAAAGTTCGACCCAAAGTTAATAGCGCAGTGGGTGCTACTCGTGGCCTTGGCCTTCAGGCAGGTGCCGTTCTCTGCCTTATCTCTAGCCTGGAGACTATAGTCACGTGATCCTACTCGGAGACCCGATTGGCTTAAAACACGCATAGCGTCTACTCTACTGTCAATACCGAGTGAACAGAACAGCTCCATACTTCCTAAGAAACTGTCCGACTCAAAAGTGACCCCCAAAAGGGAATCCAAGCACAAACAGATCGGGGCGCCTGGCTAGCGTGGAGGTGCACTGATACACCTAGAGGTTTTTAAGGGAGAGGAGGATGCTCATTGTCGGTGTACAAGTACACGGGCTTGGCAATCTTTCAGGAAAAGGGTGCATGTGCGCCTGATACACCCGACTACACCCTTTTTTCTTAGAGTGCGAAGGCCAGATAACGCGCGAAACGCGATCACTATCGCGATAGGTTGTCAGTCGGATGACGTTTTACCAGTGGCAGCTAATCGGGAAGCTCTATTACCGCGCGCATGTTGTTTGTTTTCTTGCGTTTACCAAGTCTCTCTTCCCTCTCCGTTTGTTGACGTCTTTTCGTTGACGGTGAGGACTCGTCGAAATTGGCCAGAAAATCGCTGTAAAAGTGACGGCCACTCTTTACAGTGTATGTTGTGAAAGGATATAGCCCGCAGCTCGGTGGCAAGGTGCGAATCATGGGAATACATTTGCCGCGCCGTTGTTTGTGCTCTTGAGAACCTGGAAGGAAGCTGCCTATCTACGAAAACGAACGTTTGGTGCCAGCAAGAGACACGGTAAATTCCGCAGTTTCCAGTGTTAGAGCGCTTGCGCCTTCTCGATGCGATTGGATCGCGTCTCTTTTGTCAACTACGAGAAGACTAGACAGTCAACCATGTCATATAATACCTGAGACTATGGTGGAAGAAATTGAAGCTTTCTAGTAGAAGGAACAGATACAGAAAGGGAATTAAGTTTGAGACGTCCCTTTCTGTGCCTGTTCCTTCTACTAAAAGTTTCTAATTTCTTCCACCACAGTCTCAAGTGTCATATGATATGATTAGCTATCACCAGCTCGCCTGCACACTCACTGTCTTTTCACTAGACAGTCGCCGTTGACGTGACAGACGTTGACGTGACATTCGGCCGAGGCGTTGACCCAGCAGCGCGTTAGTCCTAAAATCTGTTTTAACTCGATCCGTGTTGACGGATCCTGCCATCGTCACGTCTATATGCAAGAGATGCGCTCATTCAGGAAATAAAATTTTACTTACCATGTGTCACGGGAGTAATCTATACGACATTTATTTCAATTCTACGTCAAAAAAAAAGATCAAATCGACGAGAACGTTGGCTTACCAAGAACGTTGGTCACCGCAGCCGTCGCCCCGAGATTGACGAGGACAAAATTAGACTACTAACCTTACATTCGAGGTCATTGTTCAGGCTATTAACACGAGAAAAGTCAATAGAAAAGAAAAGAGGTCGTGTGGGCATACTCTTCCGCCCATCTCATTCAGCAGGGCGTACGGTCTGCAGGCATGGAGAGCCGCCTAGGCCTTTCCCACGAGCTTGGCTTCTTGTCCGCTCCGTCGGTACAGTCGTAGTGGTTCCTGTGACTGCTCCCGGGAATCCTCGGCGTGTAGTTGAAGTTATTTCTTTCCGTTCACTTCTTGAAGTCGGAAGGCGCCCGAAGTCGAAGAGTATTAAGAAAGATGTCCGTCGCTTATCGCGGCGAAATTTGAGCGACCGAGCGAGGCAAACAAACACGCCAACTGCGAAAAAAAAAAGAAAGCGCGAAGAACAGCTTGGGAGCTGTTTCGGAATTTTGTCGTAAGGTTACGCAAAACTCGCGATCATTTCGCTTCATGAATAGTAATTTCTTACTATTTTTTGTACGCACGTTTTTCGCCGTAAGATAGCTTTGTGAATCTGGTCTCTATTTTGACGACATATTATTGTGGTGCATTAAATATACGACAAACAAATCTGTTGGCAACTTTTTCCTAATTATGTGAGAAGTAAAAGGAGCCTTCAAAAAGTCCATCTGGATTCATTCCATACGGCTCGGGCTTGCTATCCGGTTGTTGTGCGTGGGGTGTAATGGCGCACCTGGGAACACCCTCGCCTTCCCGCCGACTCCTTTGGGAGAGAAGGATTCGCGTTATGGGAGTACGAGTGCACTGCCTGAGGCTCGTCGGGGTGCCTCCGGTCGAAGGGGTGGTGTAAGCGCGCGCGATACACCCACGTACACCTTTTTTCTTAGAGTCGTACAGGGTACTGGGCGGCTGGCGACCGGCGCTGCAGTGTCGTGGTCGTCGCGGTTTCGCCTCTTGGCGCCTCCAGTTTCCCCACAGCGAAACAAACGCGCCGACAGCCGTCAAATTTTTGTTGTTATTTTGATGTTTATGTTCGCTTTCTCTTTCTTTGAGGAAGATTGCTTAGCAGCAAGAAAATAAAATACACACAGAAAGAATACGTCCTCAGTCTTTCGGCATGTCAGATTTATTCCGTTTCCATGCGATGGACGCTAGAACCTACACGAGCCAACCCATAGTATGTAGCTTGTCTCCTGACTTGGCGCTCCATCGTCGCTTCCCCTGCCCGGAACGACAAGTGACACCCTCCGGGCTTGGCACTAGTGGCTCGTACCGTCCTTCGCGGTCCATGGTAAGGCGAAACAAAGTATAAAGAGTTGACGCTTCCTCGCTGACGATAGTTCGTGCTCCACATAAACGTGAAATATACCTACGTGTTTCATTATTCATTATTGAGCTGTCTCCATGTCGTCGCTGCCGTTTATTTAGTCAAACTGAGCCACTGACGCCACCATCGCGAATATTTAGTTGGATTCTGCACCGCCACCAGCTTGAAGGTGCGGCTCACATTTAATGGCGCCTAACCGTTTCCAATGAACCGGTAACCGCCACATGAAATTACGGTTCCGTTCCGGTTCGGGTTCAATATCAAATTCTTGATTTCGGTTACAGTTTTCTTCCGGTTCAGTTGAAAATAACGGTTTTGCTCCGGTTTTGGTTCCGGTTCGGTTTGACCCCCTGGTTAAAAGCACATGCTAATCGCGGGTAATTACAATGGCCGCTTTGTCACGTCTCGCGGCGCCAAACGACACCTTGTCTGTCTACAACTATTCAGTTTTAGTTGCTTCAGTGAGGGCACGCCATTTTCATCCTTGAAGGAGGTTAACAGTGTGAGACAATCAAGCCGTGTTCCACCTCGAGCGTAATGATGCTGTTTCAAGTGTATCATGTACTAGCGAATTGCGCCATCAGCCCGTAGGCCCATGATAATCGGCGCAGCTCGTGTAACAACCGAGCCTATTCCATTCCCACTCCGTTCCGGGCAAAATGCGATTAATTCAATTCCCATTCCATTCCTCCCAGCCCTGCCGCCATTTCATTCCGGGTCGCGAAAATGCAGAATGATTCCGGAATCATTCAATGCGGGAATGGCAATTCCTCAACAATGGATCACACTGCCGGCTTTCAAGCCCATACAAAAATGTTCTATGGTCGGCTATAGAAAATTCTTTGTATGGTCGAATCTAGCTATTTGGCCCAATTAGCTAAAGAATTTTCTATGGCTGTCTTTAGCATGTTTATGGTCGCCTTTATGGGCCTCTTTAGCTTTGTCTATGGCCCTATCGCTGTCTAGCCATAACGCTCTTTAGCTTGTCTAATGGTTGGCTAAAGACTTCTCATGGCTTACCCTATGGCTCTCTTTAGCCAGCAAACTCAAAACAAATTTTACTTCAAGTACCCTCGATTTGTTAACGCTACATGGTAGATATACATACATCTCTGAACACACAGAATACACAGAACACAAGCAGAACACTACCCCACACAACAGCAACAACGCAGCGACACCGGACCTCTCTCTTCATATGCTACGTTCGCACTAGCTGTGTATATGGTAGTCTAATTTTGGAATCCGTCTTTGCCGGTGACCCATCATTTGTCGCAAAAACACGGAGAGGCGGAGCAATATTACTCGTACTTAATACATTATTTGAATTGTCTCTTGAAATAGCTTCCATCTCTTAATTCAACACCCTGAAAAAAGCAAATGTAGACCATTAGGCTAATTAACTAAAATGTATTAATTATCTTTTTAATAAGTTTGATGAATCACGTTGACAATGCAGTGATGACATGAAGTACACTGGTGCTGAAGATTGCAATGAAGCTATTGCTTGATTGCAGTGTTCGGCGCCAGTGTTATTTATTTTCACTTTGGGGGTAATAATTAGTTTTAATTGTTGCACAAGTATTTTAATGGATTTTGAAACAAACAATATCACTGGTTTTCACGACTCGTTGCAACAGCAGAGAACATATCTTGGGTCATGGTTTGTCTCCGGCATTACAGAAATTTACTATTGATTTAATTTTCTAACGTGGAGTGTTTTTACTAAAAAAGTAAGCGCCGGTAGGGATTTTCTATAGGCGTGGAAGGAAAATTTATTGCTTTTTAGTCTTTAGACTCGGGGCCATAAATTTTTCTATAGACGGGTAAGGACAATTTATATTGGTTTCCAGTCTTTAAACTCGGGGCCAAAAAGTTTTCTATACGCGGGTAAAGAAGAATATTGGTTCGCTGTCTTTAGACATGGGGCCATGTAATTTTCTATAGACGTCTAAAGAAATGTTATTGGTTCCCAGTCTTTAGACTCAGGGCCATAAAATTTTCTATAGACGGTTAAAGACAATTTATTGGTTCCCAGTTTTTAGACTTGTGGCCATAGAATTTTTTACAGGCGGGTAAAGAAAATTTATTGGTTCCCAGTCTTTAGACACAGGGCCATAGATTTTTCTATAGCTGGCTATAGCTGTTTTTATGGATTTTTATGGGCGACCATAGAGGGCCATTGGGTGTGATAGCCTGCCATATAATTTTCCATAGACGACCATAGACCATTTTTGTATGGGAGGTGCGCTGGCAGGCTTGGCTTGCGCGCCTGCGGGCGATAAGAAATGGGGCTCTTAGGGCGAGCGGAGGAGCGGTCTCGAGTGTACGTGATTTGCTCACGTTAGTTGTTGTCCTGCTGTTTTACAACGCAGATGTTAGAAAGGGCTGGGTAGAGATACCGAAAAAAGTATTGGGTGATAGAAAATTTTTGACACACGTATTTTAAGGCGGAAATAGAGATAATGAGCTACATTTCTTTTGTATATGTAACAGATAATATACTTGTGATACTTGCCAATACGACTAAACGTATTTCAAAATACAGATACACACACATATAAAAAAGATTGTTCCGGAATGGTGGAAAGTGGGTAAAGGGCAGTTAATGGCGAATGTGAATGGTAATTGGCATTCACCTCGATATTAAATGCAATATTAAATGGTATCGCATATTATATCGCATGAAAAAAAATGCTCTTGCGTGCCGCAGCTTCAAGGCGCGCTAAGGTGATTCACGCTTTTCGCATGAGGTCGCAGAGCGCTCCATAATTTTAAGAAATCGATGTAATTATTACTCGTCTTCCAGCAGGCACAGTTCTGTAATTATCTCAGAAAAGTTGGAGACACGCTGTAAAATTGCCAAGTAGCAGCTTGAAACAGTTAGGAATCCTGACGCCTAATAATTACTCACTGCGGCGTATCACGCCACAACATCATTTTTACCAATGCCAACCGGCGAAGACTATATTTAATATTAGATCGCATTGTAACACCCTGGCAACCAGCCAGACAGTATGACAAAGGGACACATTGACTCCAGCCTAGTTTATGTTGAGTCGGATAGTTTACACAAAGCGCTTTCGAGTAGAGGACAAGCTGAACGCCAGAGAGTGTTAAAAACGCCGTTGGGTATCCGAGACCCCAGAAGCGCCATTAACGTCACTCTATTGAGCTTTATCGCAACACAAGTGAGAACAGGTATGCTGCTCGAGTCTCTGAGAAAATTGTTCTGCCTTATGGTCGTGGCTCAACTCCTTTCCCTGTCAGTGGAAACTTGCTACAATAGGTCAAGTCAAGACATCAACTCTTTTCTGCTGAATTGGACCCTGGCAGGCAATGATGCCACCTTTGTCTGCTGTGATGGAGCGTGGGACCCTAACGACATCGATTGGCAGAAGAGCATCATTGTTAAAGGGACACGCTGGTGCAGAGACTGGGACGGAGTAAGGGCCCTGATTGAACAGAACGCAAAACATGGTGTCCGGACACTTCTTATGATGTATCGTCACCGTGGAACACCAGAAGGCTGCGTCGACGCAGTACCCAAGCACTACAGGTTCTGGTATGCCGCGAAATGGATGGTGTTCGGGCACTTCGACGCATGCCTAGCTTCCGCGACACCTTTTCCTAGTCACTGGAAAAACCTTTGCAGCTGCGGCGTTTCGGCACATTTCGGGAAATCCGGAAGTGCAATCACCAGTACGGGTGTCAATCGATCTGGTGAGTCTGCATACCCTGAAACCGATCACGTTTTAGGATACGATCGTGAGAATAGCAGCCCGCGAAGTCTCGTTGCGTTTTCGGGAAAGAGTGTAGCGGTAGGCTGCAAGCTGTCGCCCGCTACATCTATCAGCTGCACCGCCTGCAACGGTCACAGGGACAAGATGTTTCTAGAGGGGATGACACGTCTCAATGCAACACTAGTGAAGACAATATTTTCAGTCAGGGATCGCCTGCAGCATTACCGCGCTAACGAAACCGATATTCATATGTTCTTGCTAACCGTGAAGAATGCGTATCTTACAGATCTTGATGCACCACTTGTCTCGGATATGAGGCCCACCACGTTTTACGTGAAGAGTCCTGGCACCAAGCCTCTAAATATTGGGTCCATCCTCGAAGGGTCAAAGCTCTCGCTGGGTTTATTGATGCTCAGTCTTGCACTTTGCTTTGTCGTGCTTCTCGTGGCTGATTTCGTGGACGCTACCACGTCAGGCATGACACAGCCAACGACATCATGCTCTTTCTGGTTGCGACGTTCTACTCAACCTCTTGCGACTTGCCAGCAACTGTTCGTTGCCGTACCAGTCGCAGCTTGGTCATCCTAGCTTGGGTTCTAGGTACCTTCTCCCTTTCAGTGTACTTCAGAGGTCAACTAACTTCATGGCTGATTGCTCGCACTCCAGAAGACATTGTAGACGATCCGATGAAACTCGAAAAGGCTCTACACGCCAAATCAATTATACCATGCGTAACAATAAACACGCAGTCTTACGAAGAAATTACTCTCTCGGGCGAAACTGGACTCATGAGTAAGCTTAAAAGGTCCCTCCTTTCGCAGAGAAAAGAGACCGTTAAAAACACTCTGATGCAATGCATGAAATGCGCGGAAAAAAAGTCCCGGCTTTGTGTCGCCTTGAGTCAGCCTGCATGTTGGATGAAGAGCAAACGTCTCAGACTGACCGAGTCAAAAATGCCGCTGATAACAACCTACGGAGCGGTGCATGTTCGTAAACACTACCATCTGAAGATGGCTTTTCGGTCGCTTGCTCTAAGATTCTTTGAGACTGATTGGCTTCACATGACCAGCGTAAGATGTCTGGCTCTCCAAGAAGCAACCATATTCGAGCCGACGCTGGAGTCTGTTAATTTACACGTGCTAGCGCAGTTTATGTTGCCGTGTTTTGGTGTATCATTTGCTGTTTTCGTTTTGGAGCTGATCTTGGGGCGCTATTTCATTCGACGTGCTAGGAGGTTGACAAGAGCACAAGTTGCATAAGCGCTGTGTAAGAACTGTTATAAGCTATCTCGCAAACGTTTTATTGAAATACTGCTCACCATGATTTGTGTGTTTATGTAACCAACCACCTTTCGGTCATCGTAGAGGTCATTTGTAAAGTAACCTAAACCAAAGCCGCGACTGTTTATCTATAGCATTTCTTGAGTGAGCACTTGTATTACAAAAATATTTTGCAGATAAAATCTCTTTCACTGACTTTGCAAGTGGCAGGCGCACAGATCTGAAATAAACGCATTGAGCCATACGAAAACAGTTTTTATGTGGTTACCCCAATACCCTCTCTGAAACATGGTGTTAATTTAATATCCGCGTATACCACTTATCTCTTTTGAAATTTTGTGGATCGCGTATTCTGTAACCCGTCTAATGACAAAAAAAAAAGACGTACTTGCCCCCCCCCCCCCCCCCCCCCTCTCCCTCTTTCGTCACCACTGGACGCTGGATCAAGCTCGTTTCTAGACTGCGAGTGCCACGCAAGTTGTAAATACAGTCGTCAGAGTAAAGTAAAATGCTGCTCCAGAGGCACATACGGCTTCACGCAACTTGCATTCGCAAACACACCCACATGGCGTCGAATCGTGATCAGTATCCCAGCGTGCGAAGGCACAGAGACGCAGTGCTTCGGCGTGCCAAGGAAGCTTTGATCACGCCGCGAGACCGGCAAAACGTGCTTTCGATAGTTGTGGCTTTTTCTTGCGGCACTGCGCTTTTGTAAAAATTTCAACATGTTGTCAACGTCAAGTCTCAACGCTTACTTGGGCCTAAAAAAATCTTCTTCGGCGAATGACGACGAACGAGTAGAAAACGTGTCTTCAGAACGCGGCCGCCAGCCTCTGCAACGCTAGCGAAAACGCGATTTCGCCGCATGCAAGATGGCCGTCCAGTGGACTCACTCGCGCTGCAGCGAACAAGATGGGAACTGTGATCCAGCAGATGTCAGAAAGATCAGTGTTTCAAGTACGTTGCTCCCGGTTTACTTACTACTTTACTTGAAGTACATAACCTCCCAATTACTTTGGGCTTTACATAAAGTACTTTTTAACGTAATTACCTATAGCTGATCAAGTTCAATCCAGATGTTTGCTTCATGCACCCTAAATGGCGTTGGAACGAAATTCTACCTGCGACATTAAGTGTCTAGGTCCTCTAACTGTTTCTCGTGGAGAAAATTTTTAAGCATTCTTACCTATTATGTTTAATGACGCCATTGACTCTATTAAGCATAATGTTCTTCGTGGAAATGGGCAATGGTAGGATATGAGGGGAGACCCATCATGAAAAGGTATTTACGAACTAGAACACAACTTAATGTGCTTAATACTCACTTTAGTCACAGGAGTTTCAGCTAGAGTACGGTGTACTCGAAGGTTCGATCTGCAGATCTGTTATTCTTGATATATATAATCGACAACCTGTGATATACCTCACTAAATCCCAGTAATATTTGTAATGTGTTTTTTTTTATGAAAATTCCTAAAGAACTAGAAGAATTGGCAAACAGCTGGCTTTATGAGCTATCTTTAGGACCACACTTTATTCAGCTTTGGGTTAAGCGCAATCAAAGCAGGATATATCATACAGGGTGTTTTTTAAGCTTAACAGGCGTGTTTGGAAAAGAGCCGTGAAAGCTACACTTATGCGGTTTATGCAGGTCAGTTATACGGCCAGGGGGACATAATATTGCGGGCTAATCGTAACGATCAGGGGCTAATTAAGTAGAGTTTGTTAATGACCTTTTTAATTATTGAAAACAGACATATGGATCTAATTAGACACTTGTTGAGCGGCATCGAAAAACACTAAATCAACTCTTTCTAGAAAGGTATCAGGCAGGGGCAGCATTTTACGGCGTTTTGGAAAAACGCTCAGACTGGACGCGTTTCGTAGGTTTCGGCTTCTTTTTCGGAGCGTATTTTTGCGGCGGCGGACCCGCCCCTGATGGTCGCGGTGCGAAGCCACCGCCTCGCCTACCCTCGCAGGATGGAGGGAAGTATGGCGCACGTGTGTTGCTCGTCTCAGCCACTGGGGAGCAGGACCGCGGGCGCGTAGATGCGCTCCGATAAGAAACATAGAAACGAGTCCAAAATTGAGCACTCTTACGGAACGCAGGAAAATATGCTGCCCCTGCGTTATATATTGTTAAAAATTGTTAATTTAGTGGTTTTCGATGACGCTCAGCAAGTTTCTAATTGGAATCTACAGAGTCTCTCTTCACTAATAAAAAAAAGATAATGAACAAATTTTAAATAATTCGCCAACTGATTGTTACGATTAGCCGCCTATACTATGTCCTCCCGGCCGTATGACTCACCCGCATAAACCGCATAAGTGCAGCTTAAACGGCTTTTTAAAACAAATTTGTTGAGCTTAACAAAAGAAAGACCTTGTATACAAATCTAAAAATATACGAGTTCGACATGACCTATATAATAATTTTATAGCGGCTCCCACGAAAGCGCGAAGGAAGAAGAAGTGCCCGTGCGATCATGGCCTCGCTCGGAGCTCGAGACAGCACAGACATCAAGGAACAACGGCACCCGCAAGGTCGGCCCGTCATGACTCAGATTTAACCTAATGTAAATAGTGTAAATAAATTAGTTGAAGCTCAGTACGCTTCAATTTCTTGTAGTCAAAAGCAGTGTGCACAGTGACGCACACTTTGGCTTGGGGTTTGGCTTAAGGAAAGTTTAAGTTGGACAAATTATGTGGAAAACGTTAAATGTGATATATCGCGCTCAAGTGTATTACTGAACAAACGTAGACACTTTTGACCAAACTGGATAAAATCTCAAATATACTAAACTCTCCTGAATTCCCGGCTACAACATTGGCTCCTAGTTTGGGGAACAACTGCGGAAACGAACATTGAAAAACTGCTCCTTTTACAAAAGAAGGCCTTTATGTTCATTGAAAACTTAGGTTACACACGACTTGTACAGCACCCTAATTTTAAAAGAAATACTCGGTGCTACCTGTTAAGCATGCTCTGGCTTTGTTTCTTACATTTGAATATTATATGTGATGAACTTAAGTGTCATGTAATACGTTCCATTTTCTTTAAACCTACAGATATTATCCTGCAGATTACACACTGAGTCACGCGTATTATAATAAACCAAATGTCTGAACAAGCGAGTTAGAACAAGCATAAAAAAGCACGATATTGGGGAAAGTGCGAGAAGAAGGCGAAATAATGGCTTGTTCATATATGTGGATCCAAGGCGAATCCGTTGGGGAATGACTGCTTTGAGGGGAATCCCTTCGCCAATGTCGGAATATTCTACCGCGGAAACAACCGGTCCGGGACAATTTTTAATTTTTTTTTTCGCGTAGAGAGAGTTTGCACGCCGTCGCAGCCAATCAGAACGTAAGGAGGAAATTGGCGTCAGCTGACGTCACATTCTGTCCCAGTCGCCCGAGTAGTTGGGGTTGCAACCGGAGCTGTTGGAGTTCCCAAGCTGTGCAAATGGCGCCGCCTCGCTGGTGGCGTGTCGGCAAAAATACTCATGGTGACCATCGAGACTAAGTAATTCAACCCTGCTCGACAAGGAGCCTAAAACAACGAAGGCAGTGACAAGAAAGAACATCTACGGAATAAAATTGTCGAGAGCGGTACGTATTGCACTGCACACCCGTTGTCTCCGTTTGCCCTGAATTTTATTACGGCATTCTTGTTATGCCGGGAGAATATGTTGCATTAGGTAGTTTTTGTAGACCGTTCTCCCACTTGCACTACGCTCTCCGGAACTACGAAGCAACTAATGCGCATGCGCGGGGCATGTATTAACCTTCAGAGTCCCGGCTCTCGTAGGGGGTTGAAGAGTGCGTTGAGGGACAGCGGAAACCATCTACGAAAACTCCCTATTATTGCGCTTTTATATGCTTCTTCTCCCTCTGTATAATATACATGTAGCGTCCTCGTTAAGCCTTATTGAGCTCAATTTGCTAGATTCGGGGTCTCCATAATGAGATGCAGACGAGGGAGAAACTTTGCTCACCTGCTTGCAGGGACAGGGAAGCTTCTCCTTTCAGAAGGAACATATGTGTCAAGAGCGTTTCTCCTTTAGGGAGGGCTATATAGGCCCTTTTTTTAAAGTGTACGAAGCTTTCCTGTCGAGATTGTGCTGGCGTATCCGTCGGAGCCATTCATGACGCCGGCGAACCGATTGCTCGCGCATTGCCTTGTCCATGGTTCCCAATAATTGTCGCAATTCTTTAAAAAAGAAAGGAATACTGCTGGCCGTAGCTCCATTTTGTCGCCCACTTTTACGGCTGGAACAAATAATTACGGCGAAAATGACCATTTGAAACCTCGAGTGAGGAGAGAAACCACAGAGCGAACATGACCCCAAAGCACAGAAAACATAACGTAACCGCGACGAATGCCTCCGACATGCATTCCGGCGAGTTCCGGTAAGATTTCCTAACCGGAAGTAGCGTTGCATCATGGTCTTGTGCATGTATCCTATGGTACTACGGATGAAGTCGGGGTCACAGAATGCGCAGAATGGTCTCAGCTGTGCAGTTCATTTCTTAACTTTTCTGACCTTAGAAAACACCCCAAATTACGCTAAATTTAGCCAACTTACGTCCCGCTAAAGTTTGCAGAAAGCGTTTCCCGGCTTAATTTATAAGGAAAACCCGAATTTGCGTATAATACATTGACTTAATTTTTCCACCAAATTTAGCGAGGAAAGGGACCCCTGCAAAAGTTTTGTGAGATGATATCCGCCTAATTTACAGTGTTACACTTCCGATTATAACCATTTTTCTATATTTCTTCATGAAACATTAGATCCAGTAGCCCTAAAGACATTAAGGGAAGAGAAGTCAGCTATATTTAAGCTAGGCGTTTTGTGCGCTTCTGATTCAGAAGCCTTGCAAATAATATCCACTATCAACAAACTGTGACACTCATTGTTATAGTTTGCAAAACTACCCGACAGTTGTTTATGGCTCCGCCTGCGGGCTCTGGATTTCCAGGGCGACCTTTGTGTCTAGACCCTGCTCCTGAGTCAAGGAGCAGACTTACGCAGCTGTAAGAGCAACGAACTTTGGTAAAAACAAAATATGTTCCATGAGATGGGAAAAACGCGGCCTCGTTTGCACACGACGCGTGCGAGTTGCACACCGCTGATGCAGCGGCGTTTCGTTCGCTTTATGCCGATGATATTGTGAATGCATCTGATTGTTAGTTCATGTTCGAGGGGCTTGAGTATGGTGCGATATAACTTATTAAACAGCTGAAGCACGGATAAAAGAATAAAAGAAAAAACAGTGATGTTTTTCTGTCCGAACAAGTAAACTTCGATTATTTTTTTCTTCTGTCAGTAGCACGTACATTAGCTATTTTAATAAGTTGTACCCCTCGATTATCAGGCCGCCCGTCAAAGTTGGTACCGTCGGTTCGACGTCAGTGCGCTGTACTTCCAACTGAAGTTTTGGATTGCATCATATGAGACAAAGGGTGGAAGACTACACCCTTTCTTTTCTGAGTGTGTTGCTTTAAACCAGCTATAGACAGTACTATTAATACCCTGATTTGGTCCTTTAGTTTGTTTTGTTGTACTTCTAATAGGTATGATTTTGCAAATGCGGCTTAACTATTCCAGTGAGAGCCGTATATAGAAAGAGTTCGGTCAATGGGAGGAGCGGGCGTTGACAGGGCATGCACCAGACGCAGAACGAGGGCTTGGCATGCTCTCTTGGCCATCCAGAAGCCGAAAAGAATCCCCTAGTGGTGGTAGCGATAAATAGTTTTAATAAGTGCGGCATTTCTTCACACTGAAGACATTGACTTTACGCAGGTGGAACTCACGGCCCTCCTCCGAAGTACTCAGTGGGACATTCATACTTTCACCCAAACGATATCCTGCACGATGTTCCCCGACTAAGCTGGCGAGTATGAACCGTGCAGACGAGCCAGTGGGAGCACGTCTAAATATCTGGAAAAAGTAGGTGACCTAGTCACTAAGTTCCGACACATTAGAGACAGGCTACACACCCGTTTGGTGATTTCATGGGTGCCTGCGGTTGCGGGTATCAACGCTAAAACTAAACACAACACATGAGCAAAAAAACAAAAAAACATCGCTTTGCGCGGCTGAGTGGCATGACCATTCACTGGTGGTTTCTATAGTTACGCCTCGCGGCGGTGCGATGAGACGCAATTTTGGGTCACATGTGTTTCGCGCTAACGAATAGATCCACTGAGAGACGTTAGCAGCACCTAGCAAGATAAAATGTGCGCCGAACGCGTTCATTATTTCGGACGTCCGGGAAGTCGATCGGCCCGGCTGCCCGCACAACAGTTTTAGAAACAGCCAGGCAGCGAAGACAACGAACCTTTCAGCACCTTCACGATGAATGAGAGGAATGCCAGGATGCGCGGGCTCGTACCGTTGACTTGATTCCAGAAGAACCATAGAGGTACACCCAGACCCTTGTATGCTGCCTCGCGACAGATACTGCCCTATCCCCGGCACTGTGACAAACATTTAAACGATGAACCCGACGAAGGGATGTGTGGCCGGTGTCGTAGGCCCGTGTCTGTCAGTTGTCTAGTCTGTAGTGCGATTGCAACGGGCTTGTAAGAGAGCGCTCGAAGGACTCAAGGAGGAGATCCGTCCGGCGGCGTTGTCGAATGGATACTCCCCTCCACGCAAGACAAGGCGACCGTCTCCGATCCCTGGATGATGTTCCAGCAGTTTGCCTGCGACGACGACGGCCCGGGCAAACTACTTCAGGGCAGCTGGAGATGCTCGGATCAACATCTGGCTTAGGCTGCAGTAACAGCGATGAAACACTATGCCCGCGTGAATGCAGAGTGCCGGATTGTAGAGGCGAAATAAAGAACGTTCTGACAACAGTAACTGCCTTGGAACAGGGCCTCAGTCATAAGAAGCGTGGGAAGTCAAATTAAGAGCTTAAAATGTAGTTGCTGGGGAATATCAAGCACGGTTCAAAGCAACACCACAGTTCGAGCCTGTGCACCAGAAGTTTGACGTTATCACCGTGAGATCTGGGGAAGACGCTGAGCGGACACGATTGCTGCAGCATTCGGCTGGTCCTCGTGTCCAATCAATGCGTCGGAAGACGCTCGGCATCGGGTTCAAGTCAAGTTTCCGAGTTTGGCGGCATCCGTCCGTACGATGTTGTTTAACGAAGGAAAGTGAGGATGTTCGCAGACCTTAATCATTCTACAGGGTGAAACAAGGAGACGGCAGGCTCTTTAAATCGACCGGAAAATTCGGTTTCTTAACCTATCGCGCTACGACTTTGTGCAGCGTTGCCCACAGATGGTGCATTTTTTTTTGTAAAATTTGCAAAGAACGAACTTACCTGAGGAAAAAGTAAAGAAAGAAAAAGGCTTAGCTCCTATGGAAATGCAGCGACGCTACCGGTCTGCAAACAACACGGCGCCGTTTCGCACGGGAGACAAGAGATGGCGCAAGCGGTCGCGACGCCAACTGCCGCCAACGAACGAGCAGACGACGCCGAGAGCCGGCCTGTTTAGCAGACAAGGAACTGCAGTTCCTCGTTGTTACCGCGCCTGTTTTTGTTTCGGCGACTGTCGCCGCCTGCGGAACGCGAGCCGCTTTTGAGTCGAAAGGATCGACTGCTGAAGTGCCGGCTCTCGGCGCCGTATGCTCGTTCGTTGGCGGCGTTCGTTGCGCCATCTCTTGTCTCCCGTGCGGA
>JAZHYW010031920.1:0-46358 GCA_037355805.1 Ixodes ricinus | reverse complement strand
TGTCTTGGAAGATTAAAGGCCTGTTCACACATGCAGCGGAGCGCTACAAGCGTAGCGCTAACCTCGCGCTAAGCGCGTGCTGGCGGCAGCGTTCACCAGCTTTGTATCTCACCGTCAAAACTGTTGCTCATGGCAGACGATAAGTAGCTGACGGCACGTGAGGAGCGCTACATAAGCGCTTCGCTGCCTGTGAGAATCGGCCTTGAGTCTACTGAGGCGCTAGCATGTCCTGCACGAAGAATTTTTTATTGACAGAATATTGACACGTCAATCAACAATAGACCATTTGCTGTCTTACCCAAGCATCAAGGAGAATGCAGGGATTGGTGTTCCACGCGCCACACGCGCACGCCTTTCCTGTATAAATGATTCGAAGTAAATAACCAAAAGAAAGCATTGACGAACGCGCGTGCAAGATGCCATTTGTTTTAGGTTTTTGCTTTGGAAAAGTTACGACTGCTGAGGCCAGCACGTGCGGCGCGTGGAACACCAATCCCTGCATTCTCCTTGATGCTTGGGTAAGACAGCAATAGGTCTATTGATTCCTTGGTAAGATTTATTGCGAAAGCCCATCGCAACCGCCGAATCGGATGTCCCTATAGACATTTTCTTTAACGGCGCCGCCATCTTGAGAATTGAGGCGCCGACGCCGCCGTCTAGCGGCTTAGAAAAAGAAATACCGGCTAGTTCTGGCAGCACAGCTATCTGGGTAGGCAACGGTGTGGGTATGGGGGAACTTGGCTAGACTTGGCTATGGTGGGCTGCAATAACTTGGTTGGAGCTTGTCCGGTTGAATCCAGCTGGCTACTCATAGGCCATCACCTTGCCTCCTCGAGAGAACGAGGACGAAGACGGTGGGGTGTTTTGATTGAGCTTCCACAGCGAAGTATATATGAGCAGTTTAATGTAGTCTATGCAGGTAAGCTCTCGGTATTTGACAGCTCCATCTTGAGTGGTGGCATGTAGACTTTTTCGTACCTTTCACATACCATGGGGCTTGCAGTGATAACCTAATTGGACCACCTGCACCGGGAATTAAAATCGGTCCTCTTGTCGTAGACGAAGTGGTCGTGAGCTTAAACGTGACGTTGAGTCTGATACGAATCTCTCGCGATTCAAGCTCGCAATCGACTGACTTCATAAATAAGGATTCTTGGGGAAAATGCGAAGCTCGATAACATTGCAGCCACACTCGCGCTGCAGCTTCTTGTGCTCATGGCACACTTTCTGCTATTGTTCTTATGCTTTTTAAATTATTTATCCATCCGACGACCACGCAGTGGTAGCCAGACAACCGTAGATTTTCGAAGTTGCAGCAGGGTAAAAAGGAGCACTCGGAACTAACTCATGCACGACGTCCGTTTTTAAGCCTCTTCGCCCATACCCTTGGCGGTTGCATACCCTGTGTCAGCGGGCAATCCAAAAATGCACCAGGTCGAGGGTACGTCAGTTACTGGCTGGTTTGAGGTTATGCGAAAAAGGTCTATAGACGCTTTACACACGCGCCAGAATACAGCCGCCATTGCTGACCTTCTCTTGTTTTACCGAGATACCGGAGCCACTACAAGTGGTGTGGACGAGCCTCCTCAAAGGCCAATGCTGGGGAGAAAGACAGAATAAAATCTAAGAATGGCAATAACCTGGCCTGCTATGGTAACAACGAAGTGAAGTAAACGTAATGCGGGAAACAAAAACTGAAGGTCAGTTATGGCGGTGCCCATGCACAGCTGCTGCAAAGCGTCTATATCAGCCTGACATTCTCGCATAGATGAGTTTGCTGGGCCACGCTATTGAGCCAGCTGAGCACAGCTGGCAGCGGCGCGAGCAAGGCCACGAGGGGAACGTGATGGTGCTCGAGCTATCCCACCGTGAACCAATATTTCGGCCACCCCACGGGTGCGTGTCGCCATCTATTGGTTTGAACTAACGCCTTGTTCAAGATGGCTGCCGTTGGACCGCAGTCTTAAGGTCACAGCTGGGCGCGCCTAGCGCAGACGTGCAATGTGTAATTGCTTCTCCCGCAGCCAATGTGCATTTTAAAGTGATACGCTAACGCTCAAGACTATTGCTCCATCGCTAAAAAGCCAAATTTAAACCGAGCAAAGTTAAAGCTATACTTCGTCTCACCTTAGCATGGACTGGCCCCAGAGGCTGCTCTAGCGCGAGACGGTAGCCTTGATTGGCGTTCAAGCCACACGAGCCCTCGTGCAGCCGCCGAGGTGTCGTCGAAAGCAAATAGCTCGCGCTTTTAGCACGCGACCAACAATAGCCCATGCTAAGGTTAGACGAAGTATTGAAGCGCGAGCCGAATCCGCTGCGTTTTCCTACCTCGCACCGGCGGTAGTGCATCGGACATAAGGTAAAACGATGCTAAAAGTGCTCTGTTTCAGGCTGGGCTTTCTCTTATCACTGGAGCCTGTTACAGAGGGTCTTCTGGCTTAGGGCGCCTTGGCTCAGGCTAAACTTTGTCTCACCTCAGCATGGACTATTGTTAGCCATGCATGCTAAAGGCCCGAGCCGTTTCCTTTGAATCACTCCTCGGTGGCTGCGCGAGCGCTCGGGCAGAGAGTACTTCAGTCGAGTTTGTCAAGGCTAGCCGCTCGCGCTCGCACAACCTTTTCAGTAGTACTTCGCAGTCTCACGCTAACATGGACTAACCACGGAAGCTGCGCTAGCGTGAGACGGCAGCCCTGACTGCGTAGATTGGCATCCTCGCAGCACGAGCGCTCGCGCAGCTGCCGAGGCGTCATCCAAAGCGATTACCCCGGGCTTTTATTGCGCGTGGTTGCTAAAAAGATACAATTATAGCTTTGGCCGTGATACGGTGGAATATGCACGTCAGCTATTTATTTGTCTGTTTGTAAACAAGCTCACTATGGTGGGTGACAGCTCAAGAGTGCAGTGGAAGCTCCGCCTTCCACTGCAGATTGTTTTTTTTCCCCGATAACGATACCTCCTCTCCCTCCGGCGGCCTTGGGCATGCATCGTACCGTTATCAGGGCGAAAAAGCGAACTGCTAAAGCTCTCCATTAACTCTGTAGCACAACTGCCGCCCACCCCAGTTGCAACATATTTATTATTCGCTCTAAGGTTGCTCCATATCTACTAACTTCGAGGGGCCGTGCGTTCTGAACGTTGGATCGTACTATACTCCGTTCGCCCCTAAGCTGACAGTGCGGTGGAAGCTGCGTTTTGCCAGACCAATCAGTGGCCTGCCTCTTATCGCCTGAACTCGCTCTCGGCGCGTGGTATGTGGAGAGCAGGGTGGTCACGTGGTGCAAGGCCGACAGTTGACTAGTCCAACAAGCACGCAGCTTCCACCGCACTGCCAACTTAGGGGTGAACACGAATCGAACGCGACTCGACGGGCGGACGACGGCTGAGACATCCCTCCCAACCTAATCTATAAACCTCCCAACCTTTCTATATTTTCCATCGTTTTCTCCCGATCCCCTTCCCTATCGACAGTGTGCGCACTGAGCGCGCAATTGCAACTAAGTCAATTTTCTTTAAAAAAAAGGGAAATAAACATCTCTCTCTCTTTTTCTTACTCAGCTAACAGCTGATGTGCCATCATACCTCGGGATATTAGATCTGCAACAACGAACAAAAGGTCCGTAGAAGGAAAGAACCTATCGTCTACATCTTCATTGTTCCTCGAACCTGCTACTTGTTTCGTGTTATACACCTTCCAAACGCTTATCTCTGGTGCGAAAAATTCCGAGCGACTGGACTGTAAACGCAGGTGCGGAGTACGATATTTCGGGGGGAAGAGCTACTGCGCATGATCAAAATGCACTCCACAGCCAAATAAAGATGGCAACTAACAGAAGATCGAAGGTCTACACCATGCACATTGGCCCCAATGTATATAGGGCCATTCAAATTAGAGCCTTCTGCGAGATACCATCTTTGTTTGCTGGGCTGTGGAACTCTTTCGTATGAGAAATAACCCTCTGCGAAATATCGTACACCCGTCGTTAATATGAAGGTAGAGGCCGGTCCGTCGACCGCTCCGTACTATCCGCGTCATGACGCGGCGGGCGTGGCGGCTATCGAGCCTTATCGGCGCTTGGCGCTTCACCGAAATTAAGCGCTTGGATCGAACACTGTCCTCGGTTTTACTGCTCCGCTCTGCAGAGAGCGTGAAAGTGGATTTCTATTGTGCGACTTTTTGTGGGCGCTGTGCACACGTCATTTACGGCAAATAGTTTGCATTTGGCCCGTGAAAAAGCGCCGACGTTGCTCGGTATAGTTCATCAAAACTCAGATGCTTTCTTTATTATTGAGTGAACACTAATAGCGATAAATATTTTTACAAAAGAAAATATTTCGAGCGTATCATGACAGAAGCCACTTCGACTTTTCAAAAATGAGCGTGGCCGAATGAGCCGAAAGAAATGCGACCGCATTCAAGGAAAAAACAAATAGTTACTTTATCAAGTCACCACAGTGCCTCCTGATAACGTCCGAAAGGCTCCTACCCAATTCTCGCACTTTCTTCAGGGAGCAGCAGCAGAGCTGAGCTGATTCACACGCTGAATCTCGGCGTAGCGCGCGATAAGGTGCGCAAGCCGCCACGGGCCCCAGCATCATGGCGCTGATAGTACGGAGCAGTCGGTGGTCCGGCGTTCACATTTATATCGACGACGGGTGTACGTCGCATTCGCGTCCACAGCCCAGTGACTCGGGAGTTTTCGTCTTTGTCAGAACAGTCGGAAAAGTGTACACCCTTCATTATGGATTATCACAGATCGATGGAAACTTGTTTTGTTCCGTAGGTTACCAGCAAAAAAGAAAAGGCATACACGAGAAGCGCATAAGCCAGGAGAAAAGCCCACGCAAGTGCACTTCGAAAAAAAAACACAGCATACTAATGCTTGGGCGGTAAAATGACTGAAGTATCATCGGTCTAGGCAAGTTCTTGTAAGAAAACCTGAGACTGGGAGTTATTTCACGCGATAGCGTAAGGCTCCCGTTCAGCGGAAAAGCCGGCGTAGTAGTAGTCGGCGTCCGGCGTGACTTCGTAGGCCACGTGACCCGTGTCGAGTTACCCGGGTCACCGCGTCCGGCGTGACCTCGTGGGCGGGTCCCTCCCCTTCCCTGAACACTCGGGTCACGTGACCCGGGTGTTGAATGGGATCCCCCTCCCCTTACCCCCCACACCTCCCATCCCCTCCACCACTACTCCTATCTGACCCCCACTCCTTTCCCCTGCCCTCCACCCCTTGCCCTCCCTTAGTAGCAGTCGGCGGCGGCGTGACCCCGTGGGAGGGCCCCCTCCCCAGCTCCCCTCCCTCATCCACCCCCTCCAAGCCCTCCATTCCCCCAACCCCCACCCCCTTCCCTTCCTTCCTCCGCCACCCCTGCCCTTCCGCCCTCCTCCACCCCTGCGCTGACGACCCGGCCTTGCGCTATCGCGCCATACACTTAAGGCGGAGCCTAAGTGTCCCCCCAATTTTTATTTGTCCTAGTCTCAGGTTTTCTTTCAATGATGTTCCCTAGCCAGCTCGCTCGCGTACTTTCCCTCCTTACAGTTCTTGTAGCTGGATGTACAGTCTCCCGCAATATGAAGGACCCATTCGACCAGGCAGTTTGAGGCTGTTTTGGATTTGCCTATGCCTGGACCATATTTCTTGACGTGAGAGAATGAAATAAACTTTTATCTTTCTTGTCGCTCAAAATAAAGTGCGCCTGGCCAGAGTGGAATAAGCGCCGCCCCATAAAGTGCATCGGCGAATGGGTCCTTCATATTGCGAGTGACTGTACACGCACTTAGCGCGGGTGTACGGCCTAGGGCGCAGCGCGGCATGAGAAATGTCGCGCTCCGTCGGTTCTTCGATGGGGTCTGGACTAGCTCATTTGGCGGCATATGTATAGTCGTCTGGTGGAGATATCAGTCAATCCTGTGACACAGTCTTTACTTTGTAAAACATGAAACATCATCTCCCCACCCGGGTTCTTCCTCACCTTCTACAGATAATTGATTCGGCATTGTGATACACAACCGCCACCGAATGGAAAAAAACTCAGATAGATAAAATAAGATGTCCATAATAATGTTTGAGCCTTGGTGGAACCTTAGAGAAAAAAAAACTGGGTGCGAACTCCCGAGAGTCCTGAAGTATATCATTGCCTGAGGGCCCGGGATTTTTGATGGTAGTCGAATTTCCCGGGCCTTGTGTAATAAGAGATACTGAAAATTGCATAATTTGGCATGGAACTACTTCAGGTCATGCAGTTAGTTCACGCCAGATAGTCAGATTTATAATGAGCGAAATAATTAAGAGCTCACTAAAACAGCATTAGATGACATATAAAAATACTCCCCCAGACTAGCGTCATGTATCCATAGTGGAGACTGGACCTCCTCAGGCAATTTTGTGCTTTCCTGAACCAGGCGCAGATGCCCCAGGGACATTCGGGCTTAAATCTCCGGAGCAAAAAGACGCGGTTTTCGGTGCCAGGGACGGGAATTTAGAAAAATACAGAAAAATAATTATTATAAATATCAAAATGCTCTCCTCGAATATGAAACTAGACATACCCAGCTACATTCTAAACGAAAATTCGATATTCTCAGGCGATTTTTGTGGCTTCCTGAGCCGGGCGGAACTGCCAAAAAAAAACGTTGGGACTTAGTCTCCAGGGCGAAAAGACGCGGTTTTCGGTGCCAGGGACGGGAATTTAGAAAAATACAGAAAAATAATTATTATAAATATCAAAATGCTCTCCTCGAATATGAAACTAGACATACCCAGCTACATTCTAAACGAAAATTCGATATTCTCAGGCGATTTTTGTGGCTTCCTGAGCCGGGCGGAACTGCCAAAAAAAACGTTGGGACTTAGTCTCCAGGGCGAAGAGACGCGGCTTTCGGTGCCAGGGACGGGAATTTAGAAAAATACAGAAAAATAATTATCATAAATATCAAAATGCTCTCCTCGAATATGAAACTAGACATACCCAGCTACATTCTAAACGAAAATTCGATATTCTCAGGCGATGTTTGTGGCTTCCTGAGCCGGGCGGAACTGCCAAAAAAAACGTTGGGACTTAGTCTCCAGGGCGAAGAGACGCGGTTTTCGGTGCCAGGGACGGGAATTTAGAAAAATACAGAAAAATAATTATTATAAATATCAAAATGCTCTCCTCGAATATGAAACTAGACATACCCAGCTACATTCTAAACGAAAATTCGATATTCTCAGGCGATGTTTGTGGCTTCCTGAGCCGGGCGGAACTGCCAAAAAAAAACGTTGGGACTTAGTCTCCAGGGCGAAGAGACGCGGTTTTCGGTGCCAGGGACGGGAATTTAGAAAAATACAGAAAAATAATTATTATAAATATCAAAATGCTCTCCTCGAATATGAAACTAGACATACCCAGCTACATTCTAAACGAAAACTCAATATTCTCAGGCGATTTCTGTGGCTTCCTGAGCCGGGCGGAACTAGCCAAAAAAACGTTGGGACTTAGTCTCCAGGGCGAAGAGACGCGGCTTTTCGGTGCCAGGGACAGGAATTTAGAAAAATACAGAAAAATAATTATCATAAATATCAAAATGCTCTCCTCGAATATGAAACTAGACATACCCAGCTACATTCTAAACGAAAATTCGATATTCTCAGGCAATGTTTGTGGCTTCCTGAGCCAGGCGGAACTGCCAAAAAAAACGTTGGGACTTAGTCTCCAGGGCGAAGAGACGCGGTTTTCGGTGCCAGGGACGAGAATTTAGAAAAATACAGAAAAATAATTATCATAAATATCAAAATGCTCTCCTCGAGAATGATAGTAGACATACCCAGCTACATGCCACGTGAAAATTTTACCTCCTCATGCAATTTCTTCTAATTTCCTGACCGGCGGTACTGAAAAAAGCACTGTAGAATTTAGTCGGCAAAAAGACGACAAGTAGCCTAACTCGAACTTTTTGCCTACTGCTTTGCCTTTTAACACTCCAGAAGCTTCCTTGAGATTATAAATGCGAACTAGGGTGCCTTCATCTCCGCTTTAATCGGGGTGATGACATCTTTGTAGTACCCGATGCCGACAGCACGTGCTCAATACGAAAATACAAAGAAATACCTTGAAGAAATTGTGCCGTAGCACGAGTCAAGCGCGACCTACCAAAGAATAAAAAGCACAGCGCCCGTATGAGAAATATTGCACCATTGTTGGTGACATGGTCACGTGACGATAATTTACGGGGGTCACGTGACCATCGTCCGTTGCGCCACATTAACCACCTAACCACAGTGAAAGAGTGGGCCAACGGAGTCCACAAGGTCATGTGACCATGATCCGTGGGGTCATAAGAACACGGTCCGTGGAGTCACGGGAACATAACGCGCGGGGCGGGGGGGGGGGGGGGGTTCCTCTCCGCCAGGTCTCCACGCGGGAAATGATATCGCATTTAAGCCTCACAGGTTGTCCAATTGTCCAAGCTGACAGCCAACTTTTTGCCGATCACGGGCGAGTGCGGTTCTTCTTGGTGGGCGGCCAACGGAACCCCCCCCCCCCCCCACCACCCGAAAAGTACAGAGGAAGCACCTAGAGCTCCCAGAAGTGTGTGAGTCAGAAATTGTGTAAAGTCGTCGATTTCTTTACTAGGATTTGGGCATGGTACAGGAACCGCAAAATCTCTTATTGGTCCATAATTGCTATCGACATGTATGGCGCTAAAATGAATTCATTTGTCCTTCGAAAAGAAAGATCTTGCTACCATGGTGCAATCATCGGAAATATATATTTCATTCGTTAAAATAGTAAAGATTTGCGAAATATTTTGGGCGTGAGATCTCTGCTGACCCAACCATGTTTTAACGCTATTGCCAGCCCTCGGTTATTAGAGAGCTTTAGACCTAGATAACTCAGAATTGAGCGTGAATTTCAAAATGCTCTCCTGGAATCAATTAAAGCTAAGATTATATAAAGCGATCGCATTTGACTTCAAGCTCCTGTGGCTACAAGCTTTTCTTCCTGGGAGCTGAATGTCATGGCCTCGTTTTCAATGGGAGTCTATGGGATTCGGTTTGTTGATTCGGGAAGGAAATATAATGGTCGTGAGGCACTAAAATTCTTCAAATAAGTGGGCTATTAGATCAATATTATGGCCCCCCGAGTGCAATTAAATTTGTGGAGTTTTAACTGAATTACAAAAATAAAACTTTTTTGCCCATTGAGTTACGCTGGGGCGCTGACGTGACTGCCGAGAGATGGCGTAAGTTGCCAGCGGCGGCATGTTCCGGATTCTTGGGGTTGCGAGTGCGTGCAAAAACACGCTCTTTCACGCGCTTCATAACAAAAAATAAAGATAAGCGTTAGAAACAAAATGGCCAGATGTCATCACCCCAAGCAAAGCGCACATGAAGGCACGCCTAAGCCGAGCTAAGCCAACGCAATTTTCGCAAGGTGCATTCCACGCCACCAAGGTTGTCGGTCTTAATAGCCTATTAGAGTGAGCTCGTTCTGAGCATCCGCTTTTAACGGCACCCTCAAATATGGCGTCCAGTGAGCAGTCAGCCGAACGCTACACCTGGCTGACACTGGCATTTATTAGGTAAGGGAGAGAACCCTCCTTGTGTGTGCTGATGAGATGTAAAGAGCGGTCATGTTTGGTTCGCTAAGTTATGTTTGTTCGTTACCTCCGTCCCTGGATCTTTGTAGCGTACATGTTCCTATTGTATTAGCGATGTGCGCGGCCAAAAGCGTCGCTGTGGTCAGCTTTCCACGATTGGCCAAACCATGGGAATATGAGCACTGTCAGATTGTCAACCTTGACGGTGTTAGTTTTGGATTGCGATGGCTCCTAGCTTCCACTGTGCTTTTTAAACACACCATCGAACTCGTCGTCGCCCCAGATATTAAGTAGCCCCAATAACAACTGGTGACGTCATGGCGAGGCAAATCCCAGTCGTGACGTCACGGAGGAAACCATCAAGAGGGCGCCACCAAAACCTCTCGGCGCTAATAGCCGTTTCCCGGTGTGATTTACAACTTGCAGTTTACAATGTCAACAAATTTTTCTTCAACCCCTATATTGACAACCTAACATTACTATTACGTCTGTTGATGAAAGCAGAATTAATACCAGTTTTTGCTAATCTTGGCAAGCCGACCACACAGAGGCTTTTGTAGCCTACGTGGACAATTGCCACTACAACGATAAAGCAGCAAAATGATTTTATCCCGCCGATGGGAGGAACCCTGTCCTGAGGCGAAATCCACCCGAAGGCGAACAATGCTACTCGGCTGGTTCCGACTAAAGCCCCTGACCTAACCACGTCGGGCTACACTGAGATCATATCCAAAAGGCCGAGAGAAAGGAAAGAAACGGCAGGGATGTTTTGCAGTAAATTCTGCTTTATCGCCGGAAATGAGAACGATATCAGGTTGTTCACTTCGACGGTGTTGATTTAAGAATGACTAGAGACCACCAAACATGTTGGTCGCAGCTGATATCTTTTGTCGTGACGTCACACGTATGACCCGCGGTCGTCTCCGCGTGCTCTCTTGTGCTGATCTTGTTAGGCACCTAGGGAGCAATAAGGATTTGTCACCCCTTCAATAAAAAACGCCACGAAAATAAACGAATTTGCGGATTTGTGAGGAAAAAACTTTGCGGCGTTCTTTCGGTCACTCCGCCCGATGCGTCATAACGCAAAGAATCCTCTGCGTTCCACGAGTTTAGCGACCCTAAATTAGCAGGTCTTGGAAGCGAATGGTGGCGCTGCACTCGCTCGTGGCACGTCTCTCGCGAGTTCGCTCAACGATCATTGGCGGTATTCAGTTTATACTCCGTCTACCCTTAAGCTGAGACTAAAAGCAACACCTTCAGCGCGAGCTCTCTGGCTCCCGTAGTGCTGTGGTTGTGCGTGCCTGCGCGTTCACACTTGTGTTAGCAAGGGCTGAAAGCTCGCGCTAAAGGCGGAGCTTCTAGTTCCAGTTTAAAGGTGAGCAGAATATAGTTCAGGACGCGAACGGTTGGCCGAAAACAGGTTAAGTGGGCTATAGACCTTTTCACCCATCGTCGCATGGCCGCTGCCATCTGGATATCACGTGACAGCCATAAGGTGGCTTCAACTCATCGCTCCTCTCCTCCCTCCGCGTCTTGGCGAAGGCGTTGTATTCGTGTTTTCGTCGCGTTTTACCGGGATTTTTTTGTCTCGCTTTGTGAAGTGTCGTTTGATATTTATTGTTGGTAGATACGTGCATGCCATCATTATGTGCAAAACTTCTGCACTTTATTTTATAACAGGTTATGCATATTTGCACCGTCGACGTGCCGGGTACGTGTGAGGAAAGGAATCAGCGTTAGCACTGGCGCTCATTGAGTATGTAGATGTCTCTAAGACAGAGAAGTGTTGAGAGGCCATTTATTTATTACAGCGCAAATTTGCATAAGTGATAGTGGCTAAATGTTTAGTGGCGCAATGAGAAGTAGCAAGGTATATTTATGATCTCGCATTTGATCTCAAAGATGAAGGTAAATATAGTCTACACAAGTAGTCACTATGTGGCGTTCTTGAAGGCATCGTGCTCTGCCTTCATAACAAATCCAAAACAGTAGCTTTTGATTATATCGAGGAAATATTTTTGCGGCATAAACATTTGTGTAATATTTTATTTATGAATTTAAAAAAAGTACATTGTGCTTGGTCTCATGTTTGCAGTCATTAAATTTTCGTGAGATATCCACTTCAAATAATTTATTTACTCACAAAGTGTTGGGCTCCCCGGGTGAGAACGAGTCAAAGACAGTTTGTGAGTGCCTGACAAAGGCGCCTGCGGACACGCAATATGTGACGCCGAAAAGAAGCCGTCTGCATGGAAATCACTCGAGTGCAGGGTATTCGATGCCAGATTTACTCTAGACGCCTCGTCAATTAAAAAGCGTATCTGTTCAAACAAATATCTGTCTACCCAATCCATGAAGTGGTGCCTGGCATTTGACTTGAGCCAAGCTTACTGGGTTTGATCGTAGTCCGGGCTGTATGGCAACGAGCCATGGGCATTTGGGATATCACTCCGCGGTTCTACCGGTCAGAGCGCGAGGATCCTTCGCTTTTTATTGGCTGACAGCGGTCCTGGTTTCGGAACATATGTTCCTCCCACCTCCGGATAGAAATCGGTGTGCTGCGATCTTTGATTGCTTTTTAAAATGAAAGCTTTAAGTAGCGCGTTGTGCAGAAACGCCGGCATTGGCGTCCGCGTGCGGTAACGGTGGGACAGGAAGGTCCGGTTGGTTCATAAGCAATTCGAAAAAATTCAGAAGGATTTCAGGTGGGGCGGTATCGAACGCACGACCCTTCGGTTGTAGACGACGAGCGCTACCGAGTAAGCACGCAAACACCTCTGGTTTTCGCAAATGTGTTTTGCTTAATTTTAAACACTATGACACTATTCTACGTTATATAACGAAATGAAAAAAGAACCGGTTACATTTGTCGCACATTCTACACGCAAGACGTTCGGGCCCAGTATCTTGCAAAGCAGTTACTTTCCATTAACACCAATTCCAGTTCGCCTCAACTAAAACTTAAATCTGACTCGTAAAAAACAGGATTTTGTTATAATTTAAGCTACATAATTTCGACTATAGCCTAAGTTATGTCAGATTGAACGACTCGAGCTTTGCACGATTTCGTTCCATTCATCAGATCCTGCCTAACTTTCCAGTATAGCTTTGCCTCAGACATATGACTGTTTTTTGTTTCTTTTAGAGTTTACACAAGATGGTTTGGCCACACCACCACCCGCATCTCCCTATTCGATTTTTTCCATAGACTTTATAACAGTTAGCACGACGAATGTGCCAAGAACCTGAATCATGTTGGCTTCCAAAGTGCAAGTAACTGGAGAATGCAGCCTTCAACCTCAAAGTCCTTTTTTCAATGTCCTCTTGAAGACGTCTCGAGAAAAACTGCAGCATCAACGCACAGTACAAAATCATAAGCTAATAGAGAGTTTTAGGATAGGGGGCCCTGAGCTTGTTGAGCCCCAAAGAAATAGGGGCTCACCACTGCGCATGCGCCGAACCCAAACCCGTTTCCGGTTTTGGCCGCAAACCGGAACCCGTCTTTCTTCTCCGTCCCCCCCTTTAACTGTGTATCATTCTCAGATTTACTAAGCGTGAGGCCCCTATCGCTCCTCTTGCTTGAGGCTCGGGTTGCGTCGGCAAACATGCATGACGACGCCCTTTCCGCTCGCCTGGGAGCAAATTCGTCACGGTCGCTGAAACAATAGCCACCTTCATTGCCAATGAATGATGCAACCGGCTTTCGCTTCGCGTTGTCTCACTCAAGTCACAAAGAATGAGCGGTGGGGCTCGCCCTATTTTAAAGATCGTCCCTGATTCTGGCCGTTCCTAAGCCTAAAGAGACGCGGAAACCGTTGACATGGCAACGTATGGCTACTCCGTGGCTCCGAGTGGATTTCGTTCCTGGCGTACGGTACCTGCAGCTTAAAAACAAGTATTTCAAAGCTTCAAAGTCGCTCCACCTCACAGATCTAGATAGAGCAGCTGCTCGCGGCGTATGGTCGCTCGCGTTCGTCTCATGTTTCGGCTTTGTTGAAGGCCTAAATCTTCGGCGACACGCATATCAAAGCGCCCACAAAGCTCGAAACATTTGAGAACGAGCTCCAAATTAGAGTGCTAAGATTGGGTTGACTTGGCTGAATACAGCCAACAACATTTATACTGATTTTCGATCGTCCTTGTTTTAGCCGGCCTGATTTGAATTTACCTTGACTAACTGCAACGCACGGAAAACAGGAGAACATCGAGGAGGTATTTTCAGAAACCGGACCTGCGTGGCCCCTGCTACATCACCGTATCTTCGCTAACGACGAAGACTACGGCCCCAGTGAGTCCATCAGCGCGTCAGAGCAGGTTACGTCACAACTGTTCGTCAAGCGTTTTTTGTCCTACGGAGGGCGGTCACGTGTTCCTGCTCCGCCTCTGACTTGCTTGAAGCGACCGTCGCGCTCGTTCACACTCACGGGAAGACACAAACGCAGGTGGGCACGCATAAGACAAGGCGAGCTCGATAGGTAGATGGACAATGCAGACAATTTCCCCCTGTTTCTTCGTATGTCTTTTCGGGCTAAAAGTAAGCAGATTCCATTTGCTTAATGTTTTTTTTCTTTTCGGACGGCGGTATTTGAGGCGGTAAAGAATGATAAAATTCGACGGCATAGTCGGCATAGCCGAACCACAAAGAACTCTCTCGACGCTCAACGAAAAACGGCGGCGGGTACGGTATGTCAGGCTGGCATCGACCCATCTGATACTTCATAGATATCGGCTGGATCAAAATAATATCGGCACAATCCTTTTGATTTAAGGGGATGCTGAACCGAAATTTCGGTTTCGCAAGAATGAGGCCACAGAATCGTTGAACGGGCCACTGCGAACTCCAAATCATCGCTCGTACATCGATATATCAAGCGGATGGCCGTATTTTTTATAAAAGAAGGACGGGATCAAGCGAGAAATTTTTTATGTCACAATTTTCTTAGAACTTTTAAGAATGAGAGCAAGCGGCCTCGCTTCTCTCCTTCTCCTTCGGTTCACATGCTCGAGGGGACGAAGGAAAGAGGAGTGGGAATGAGAATCGTGACGTGACATGTCTCGTCGGCCTCGTCGGCCGTGTTCAGTCGCGCACTTCTTTTTCAAAGATACGGCCAACCGTTAGATATATCGCTATATGCATAATGTTTTCGGGTTTTGCAGCTTCCCGCCTATCGCTCTAGCCTTGTTTTGTGCACACTCAATTTAGGTTCAGCATCGCTTTAAGGCCAATATCGGCGCAACACTAAATGCTGCCTGGGCTGTATATTTCCACGTCTTCGTTAATCTTTGCAAGCGGAGAAGCGTTTTTATAAAATCGAAGTTGGGCTGATAAATCTGATTCTCGCACGGCGTAATTTTCGGCTCTTATAACAACAAAAAGTCCAATCGCTGAGTTAAAAAAAAAAAAAAACGTAATTAGGGAACCGCTTTGTTCATCCGATACTGTGCGATGAGCCCTCCGGTGCAAGCCGCGCATAAGCTACCGCATAAGGCTCGCACGTCGCAGATTTGCTGACTGCTCATCGTACAGTATCGCATGAGCAAAAGGTTCTCAAAACTCTCTAACATGCGAAGAAACCAAAGCGGCTGCGGCACGGTCGCGCAATAAGGGTGGAGAGGTGCGTTAAGTACCTCAGGATGGATAAGCGACGTGGTTCATTCTCATTGCCGTTGTGTTTAGCGCTGGATGCCAATGACGGCAGCCACCAGTGATCCGCAAAGTAGTTGGTAAGCGCGGGAAAAGTTTCCTGGAACCATCCAGCATTACGCGTACCACCTGGATGCCGCCAGGTGGGATTTCGCATAACGCGAGTTATGTTTAAGAAACAAGCCTTTCAATCGAGACAACATGATGAATCACCTTTCGTTGCGCAATTGCTGGCAGGACACTAGGGCTGCCCTCTTCGCTCTCTACGCGCGGCGCGGCAGACGGGAAGTCCCAGCTTTCCTCTTCTCGCGGAAAAGAGGAGAGAAGAAGGGATTTCACCATTTTTCCCGCGCGCGCCGCGACAAGGAACGAGGACGAAATCTCTGTCAAAGTGTCGCCCATAAAGCTATCGCTTTAAAACTATTTTCTGGCATACGCGACTTCGTATGACGATTAATCACACACGATGTTTGTACCACAGCACGTCAGCCAGTTTTCATCCGAGCGATAAATATGAACGGCTATGAAATCATGCGTGTGTTGAACAGCATCACAATGTGCCTTCCAAACCGTGTGAATAAGAGCGTATAATTCGCCTATATACCCTTTTTACAAGGTTTCAGTCACCATCGCCGCATGGGGCGTAAAAAGAGCTGTAAATCATCAGCACACCCCTCTTACATCCCACTGATATTCAGAAATCGTGTACAAATGGTGCAAGAAGACACCCTCTGCACCCTTTTGCACGCTAATTACAATGTTTAGGGCGTATGCTACGTCTGTTACATGAGTCTGCTTCGTCTGCCCAGTGTCGCGGCTGGCTTTTGATACAATAGGTGCTTTAAAATAATTTTTGTTGCGCCTATCGCCTCATCACGACAAAGTAGAAACAAACGCCTGCTGGAAGCATAGCATTCTACGGCTTTCTCAACCTGGTGCCATTTTGCGCGTTCGTACCTACGGAAGCTCGATATGCTCGCTTTCGAAAGCCGCGCTATGACGACTCAATCCAGACGACGCTCCCGGGCTCCAAATCTCGCCTCTTCGGCACAAATTCAGTGGACGTTGTCGTGTAAATATGGGGCAAACAACCACGTTGCCACTAAAATGTCACGGTAACGCAGTTGTTTGCCTCATATTTACATTGCTGCGTTCATTAACTGAGTTTGTTTATCGTGTTGAAAATTGTGCGAGACTGTGGTAAAAGATGGTAAACGTAGTTGAAGAAATAAAAAAGCAAAAAATAATCGTTCGACTAACCGAGAAACGAAGGACATTTCGTTGTCAGGTCTCAACTGCGTGGCCACGGCAATGTCGTGGCAACGTGGTTGTATGCCCCATATTTACATGGCGGCGATCATTAAGTGAGTTTCCTGCTCGCGATGAAAGTTACGCCATACTCTGGTGAAAGATGGGAAGCTGAATCAAAGACAAAAGGCACAGAAAAAGAGCGGTCTGACCGGCCGAGAGACTGAGGGGACATTTCGTGGCCAGTCCTAGCTCCGTTAGCCTTTACTCATATATGGAGAATACGGACGTTATTTCCTGCCCATTATAATATATAACCTCCCTAAATTTCAGTATTGTGCCGCCGTTCGCCTCGCGCAATCGCAGATTTGACGATTGTAAAAGGTGGGGTGTCTTCACGTGCGAGGACGTTGAGGCTATCTATATAGTAAGAACAACACAAACACATCAGGGCTTTGCAGTTTTTTCAAAGCCCCTGAAAAGAATCTCACGCTTCGCGTTTCTTATAAGTACCACCAACGATTGTTCTACGAGGCACAAAAAACGAGTGCCATGAGCTGGTGCTCCGCCGCTATTCACTTCCTAGAACCCCTCATTTCAGTGCTGTGCCGCCATTTGCTTCCAAGTAACGCACGAGGCATGCTCCTTGTGCATTCGCGCATTTCACGCTGCTTCTTTGAAAATCACAACAGGGCCTTTGCCGCCTTCCATCAGCCAGCACTGTCGAGCAGTTTCTCCGAGGAGTAAGCAGACAAAGGGCACTAAAAAATAAAGAAATAAAAATCTCTATCGTTGTGTTCTATATCTCTGTTTCTTAAACATGGTCACAAAAAAACTGTCTGCAGAGAGTTTTTTTCGTGGCCAATGCGAGAGCAAGTTTGTCTGTAATTTTTGCAGAAGTTGCAGTGACGTCAGAATGACGCCCAGCTCTGATGGGCTTTAATTGGAAGGATAGTGGGTAGATCGCAAGGCAGCTTGCTTCGAGGTCTACCCACTACCCTTCAATCAGAGCCAATCAGAGCTCGGCGTTCTGACGTCACTACAACTCCCGCAAAGGAGGCAGGCGAACTTGCGCTCCACATTGTCAGAGACTATCATGCAAGCAGATTTCAGACAGTGTCTGCAGACTGTTTTGTATGATGATGGCAGTGTTATCGCGGTTGGTCTATTTTTTCTTCCATATTTATTATGATAGCGAAGATGAATGTGACTCGTTCATCGGGTTTCTTGTGTCCGTCGACAGAACAGCAGTCGACTGAATAATCGACAGAAAGCCATCGCGAGCGCCTTATCATACTGGATCTCAACCAGTGTCGCGCCGTGCCTTCAAGGGAAAAAATATAGGTTTTGTAGGCGCTGCTCTGGAGTCCGTTGGCTGTGCAGCGCCACCCGTTCGTATTGCTGCAACTTGTCTTCGATGTCTTCGTAGATCTCGCCGGGGAAGGACGTCGGCGTACGAGGGCGACGGGCAGGTAGACGGCAGGGGCAGCAGCAAGGGTCTGCGACGATTGGGTTCTCATCGTCGGCTTCGTTAACTGGTGGGTCTTCTCCAGCAGTAGACCAACTTCTGGGGGCAAATTTTGAACACGGTGGCTTCCTCGGGTCAATGGACACTTTGTGGGATCTTCGTGGACTTGGCGTCGGACTTGCACGGCGGGCCCTCGGAGGAGTACGCTGCAGGGACATGGGTTGCCCGCACGTCCACCAGAAATATCACGAATGAAGGTGACGAGAGATTGAAAGTGAACAGAAAAAAAAGGTTTAATCGGTGAAGTTGTGGCAAACAAAATAAGTAAAGAAAGAGCGTTGAGGTAGCAGAAAAGCAGGCGGCGATTCCGTGGCGTAACAGAGAGCAAGAGCAAGACTGACTCGGCAAGGTCACGGGCCGCTTCCTATCAAGAGTGCGTAGGCATCTCGAATGTTCGGCAAAGAAGCTTCAAGCGTCGCGGGCTCGGGGCGAGAATGAACAGGCACTTTCTAGAACAAGAAAGCAGTGGAGAAAGTTACGTCTGGGGCCCTAAACTCGTCAAACACAAAGTTGGAGCCGAAAGTTCGTGGAGCGCGCCGATTGGACGGCGGCGAAAGAATCGCGAAGTCATCGCTGCGATAGGCCAATCAGGTGCGCTCCACCAACTTCTCGCCAACTTTGTGCCTTACGAGTTTAGAGGCCCGATGAAGAATGAACGCGAATCTTGCGAGAAGCCCGTGACTGAGCGTTGCGTTGCTCGGCCCTGCGGGCGGCAATATCATGCTAACGTGGTCATGTGACGTCAGGTGTCAAGATATGTCAGTCGTCTGGCGAGCACGGCTTTGTCACGCCAGACAATCCCGGCCTAAACAAATCGTTTGTGTGTTCTATTATGTTACCGCCTTATCCTCTCGGCTACCGACCGGATCATCCCAACACTATAATATAGACCTCATGAAACGTAGTTTTTTGACGTTACCATAAATAACACTTAGTTTCATTAGATATATATGAAGTTACTAAATTAAAAACGACAGCCCACTTCATCACAAATATCTGAACTTGTGCTGTTTTGTTTTAAATTCCTTTCTTACAATTGAAATACAGAAACACCTTTATCGCAGGTTACATCTTGATTTTTGCGTGGCTTGTGGAGTCTGCGAACCTCAATTATTTTTTCAACTTCTCTATTTCATGGGCAACTTTCGTTTTGAGTTCTTGTCTCAGGATCTTTCCGTTTTTCGGACTTGGGAAGAGATTTCATAAAGAAGACACCTCCATGCAGCTGCTTGAACGCTGCTACTTGACCTTTAAAGAGGAAACCAGGGTGAGACAAAGACGCATAATAGCCTAATCAATCCTCGCAAGCTCACCGCTCCATTTATATAACCATATTTTGTGAAAAAAAAACAAATAGAGGTTAACGTTTTGTAACCATGTTGAATTAACCTGAGACTGGGGTAGAGGAGAAACATCAAAACGTAGAAGGAAAGAAAATAGACAGGACGACGTCTCAAACTCAGCTAACTGGTTTATTTAGTCCACCTCCTTATATAGTCACAATCTCAAAATCATCTCCACCAACAAAAAAAAGCAAAGGGTCGAAGTCTAAACAGTTCAAGCGCCACAGTCTTCACACAATGCAAAAACGTTGACAACCTTTACAGGTCGATGCGATAATGGCAACATCCATTGACCTTCAAACTTAATCAAAAGGATCAGTTCATACTTCGGAATCATCCTCGACCAATAGTGCGGCAATAGTGCGAAGATATGTGATGACTTTCTAATATGCACGTTTACGGAAGGTCTAGCAGAAACCATAGAAGGTGTATAAGGTCAACGGCTCAGAGTTTAGGTTTACAGTGGAAAAACCGGAAGATGATGTTCTGCAGTTTCTGATTTACGTATTCACGTGAATCCGAGCGTTATGTTGGAAATATGGTAAAGAAAACTCGAAACCGGTTTTGCCAAGAATGAGTTGTCATTCGAAGACCGTAAAGGCGGGGATTGTAAAGGCATGCGTCAGGAACGCGTTAGAAAGGTCATGTGTTCATCCATATCACTGAATCAGTGAAAGACAGTGGAAAGGTTAATTAGTGTAGGTTAATGATGACAGTTTTATAAAAGGTAGTTAGAATTGTTTATTAAAGCAAGGAGAGAAACCGAAGAGAAGTCGAGACCGCTTTGCTGTAATCCTCATTATCATGATATATCTCACAACCTGAAGGCATGTAGAGGCAGTTTGGAGTAGACACGGTCTTTAGTTCAGATTTTAGATTAAGTAAACTGACGCCATTTCAAGCAGGTGTGAGTGAGTGCAAAAGCTCATCGGGGAAAAGTCGGTATGTTGTGAGACTGGTGTAGTTTATGAGATACCATTGACTTGTGGAATTAGTATGTGACAGACGTCAGGATGCATAAATGATAGATTAAACGAACATATGGAAATGTAAAGAACAATGCACAAAACTCGGAAATAGCTAGAAACATATTCAATGAATGTAACAACTGCATAGCGCTCTGGTCGGAGACGGAAAAATGAATACAAAAGAGAGGAACGATGTAAAGAGAGGTGGTAAGGAGACAGTGTGGATAAAGTCTCTAAAGGTCAACTGCATAAGTCAGGCTTCACTACGTTTAGAAGCAATTCAAAAAACTTTCTAAAATGTAATCTTTTTTGGGATTGTTTGAAATGCAACCTGCTTGTGTGTGTTGTTTTTTTTTGCTTTGTGTGGTTCTTAGGTGTATTGGCCCAACTACCGTTTCAATGTGTGCGTGTTTTTTTTATGTGGAGAGGGCGAAGGATGATTCCGAAGTATGAACTGATCCTTTTGTTTAAGTTTGAAGGTCAATGGATGTTGCCTTACCGCATCGACCTGTAAAGGTTGTCAACGTTTTTGCATTATGTGAAGACTGTGGCGCTTGAACTGTTTAAACTTCGACCCTTTGGTTTTGTTTTTTTTTGGTGGAGATGATTTTGATATTGTGGCTATATAAGGAGGTGGACTAAATAAACCAGTTAGCTGAGTTTGAGACGTCGTCCTGTCTATTTTCTTTCCCTTCTACGTTTTGATGTTTCTTCTCCACCCCAGTCTCAGGTTAATTCAACATGGTTAATATTCACCAGCTCGCCTGCACCCTTACGATTTTTTCTGTTAACGTTTTGTGTTTATGTAGGTTTGAGAATTATAGAAAAAAGCATGGCACAAACCAAGCACATCTCGCTCCTGTCGTTCCATGTGCATTCTGGAGAGTAATTTAACTACCGTAATACCCCGAGGAATAGCCCACCTAAAATCGAGAGCAAGTCGGGTGAAAATAAGGAATGGGCTAACTTTCTTGTACAATCAAGAAAAGTTGGAAAAACAACAAGAGCACTATTTTAAGACCTTATAGTGAAGCAAAGAGGGCAGTACTTAAAACGCAAAACAAAGATGACAGTAATGTTCGCTTATCCCACCAAAGCCAACTATCCGCATTTACGCCGAGACCATCATTGATCCGAAAACTACGATTACTAGGAGTGGGCTATATTTCAGTGTTTAAAAGAAAATATCAAATCAAGCCAAATATAGGGGTGAGTTATTTTTCGGGGGTGGGGCATTTCTCGGGATATTATGGTAGTGTTTCTCTTCATTGTTACTTTCAAATAGATGTTAATGTAACATAGCCAAGCGCCCCACTAGATAAGTAGCCGGCTCTAAAATTGTTATCCATGAACCTTTTTGAAAATTAATATTTGCGCCACCAAATTTGTAATTGCAATACTTTGAAATCTCCTGATTAAAAGAAGCTCTATCAACCAAAGATGATTATGTAATTTGCAGCGTTTTTTTTATAGTAATAATAAAAACGAAACAGTAGCATTCTCTCCGGTCACAAATAGCTTCACATAGCTTTAAAGAAAAAATGCTCAAAACAACGGGGAAAATTCGCATTTTGTAGAAGCTTTTACGTTTACTTCCAATACTTTATTGTGAATATGTAGTTATTTTTGTAGGATTTTGTGCACAAGGCAAGAAGCATTATCCCTAGAGATCATTATCCATGAATATTTGGAGCGCATAGCACGCTTTTTCCAAACCGAATTTGTGTATTATACTTAAAATTAAAGCTTTGAAATGTGCAAGGTAGGCATGCTCCTAACACACCAAAAGACAAAATTGGTATCGGGAACATGACATATACCAGAAATGAGTTCCTTCAGTTCCGTCGACAGACTCTCGAGGTTCTTGTCGAAGCCGTCTTTGACAACGACACAGGCTGTTGGAGCCTCAGCCATACTTCGAGTTCGGGACACCCACAACAGCGGCTTCTGCGACAGCCTCGTGGGTGATCAAAATTTCTTCCAGCTCAGCAGGGGTGACGACATTATCCATGCATTTTATCATCTGTTTCAATCTGTCAATAACATGGAGCCGTCCTTCAGTGTCGTAGTAGCCTAAATCTCCTGAAAAGCAACATCAAATTTCGTCAATACTTAACGCACCTTGTTTAGTTGTCTTGCAGAAAAATAAGCACGCGTGTTTTTGTTTGTCTACGCAATTTTCGTTTAGTTTTTTTGCATTGCAAATAAAAGTTTTGATATTCAATATTCAGCTCCAACTAAAATGTTTGGCCGCTATTCGGCACTTCGATTCGAATTAGATTCGAGCTGACATTTTACTATTCGCGCAGCTCAAATAATTTCTTTAGCACAAGTCCCCTTTTAAAACAAGTTCTGATTGATGTGTTTAAACGTCCCACTGAGCTTAAAGCGATGCCTCACGAGAGGAGTAGTCACCTTTCAACCAATATTGGGGGGGGGGGTCGAAGCGGCGATTTGCGGCAGGTATTGTGTATGGTTTGCTGTCTCGTAAGGGGTCCGAAAACAAGCTAATAAGGATGATAACTCGCGTAAACAAGCATCTATATTGTAACGAACTCGCTCTATTGAACGTATGGACGTTAGGAAATGCACAATGACTATCGGTCATATGCATTACAACACAGAAACAAGAGAACACAACAAGACAGATGTCAAGAACGGCGGATGGGTGTCTAGAAACGCGACTCTGCACGCTTCCGTGAGCACACCTAGCACACAGCGATGGCAACCGAATTAGGATAGTAGGTAATTTTTTAACATCATGTGAAAAATCTATATACTAATATTGCCTTCTTTAATTTTGTCCACATAATTGGCTGACACTAAACTACAGAGTTTTGATTCTCAACGAACACACTATAAACTGGGGAACATAAAACAAGTGCATCATAACACGCCAGACCAATAACTATTTAGAAGCAATTGAGATATTTGGGTGTGATCGAGAGGGTATTCTTGTAATTTGGAATAAAAAAATATGCACGAAAATGAGATGAGCGTTGCACCTGTACGCAGCCATCCATCGTTGCTCAAGGCTTCAGCAGTAGCTTCGGGACGCCCATGGTAGCCCTTCATGATGCCTGGGCCCTGAACCGCAATCTCGCCATTCTGGTACGGTCCGAGAGAGTCTCCGCTGGTTATGTCTATGACCTGGGGCATCATATTATGTACTCAATTGCTTTCTTATTTTAGAATAATATTTACTAGAAGAGACAGCTACGTCACCGTTTCCGGAAATAGTCAAATACTTGTAGAAAAAAACTCGGTTAATTGATGGTCCTAGTGTAAGCGTACACCTAGCAGCTCGAATAATAACTATTTTCTGATAATTGAAATTTGGAACTAATAGGGAGGTACTGCTACAGAAAATCGAGGTAACTCAATGTCAAGGCGCGTCTTTAGAAAAAGGAAACAGGATAAAACATACGAAGCATTCAGAAAGTATAGTACCCTTCGTGGATTGGTTCCGTAAGAATAGTATACTTCCGAGTCACGCGTGAGTTCTGTTCCTCATATTTGCATTGGTGACAACTTGACGTTGTTCTATGGCATATTGTTTATGTCTTCGGTTTGTGCTTTGTAATTATCCCGTTTAAGTCGATAGAATGGCCCATCAAACTCCGAAGTCCGGTCTGTGATAAAAATTTTGAAAACAAGAAATGTCTGAGTCATGCAGAGCTTGAAAATTCATCGAAAAATTTGCGAAATATATAGGCTAAACTTAGTGAGTAAAATGACGAAGCAAAAACAGGTGCGAATGCTTAAAGCAAAGTCAGAAGGCTTTCATAACGCATTGAAATGCAGTAGGCCATCTCTGGGCACACAATCCGTGGTAAACGAAGTGAATGAAAACATCCACGATGTGATGCTTAAAGAGATCTGATTTTGTAAAACATAGCCTGAAATTTCGAATTCGTTTCTTCACAAAATATGTAAAAACACTTCAGTCGTACAAATTGTTTTCAAGATGTTGGCTGAGGTCTCACGTAGCAGACTTTTATGAGGAGGCTATGGAACCACTTGTGCCACGATATAACGAATGCCTTCAAATCTAAGAAAATTACGGAACGCATCGCGCTCGTGAAGTCATATTTCCCTCACGGCAAAGACCACATAAAATCTGGCGTGGTTGTGAGTTTTGTCACTTGGTGGCGTCAACGCATTACAACCTGGCCTTTCCTGTAATCCCTCCCTGCTTCCCGCAGGAGTTGATTAGGCGCGGCAGGGAAGGGAAATCCAGCTCGACCAAGTTCGACAGGGCTCGCGTGGACTCAGCATTCCGCTGTACTTCCGCGGATCGGTGTTGCTTTCAGATATTCGGTTCATTCATTAAAAGCCAAAAAAAATGTTAAGATTTCTTTTTTGGCGCGAAGAATTGGTGTCTCCGTTGTGTGGTGAGAACGTGGTTGACATTTAGAAAATAAGATAGGTGCTAGAATTTTAGTGCATTATCCTTTAAACCTGAAAAAAGCAAGATGATAGAAAAGAATGATGCATACATATCATGTTTGCTCATCAGAGAAGATATACGTACGTTCCTTTTTACTCTTTCTGCCTAAATAATTGCACCCACGCTGACGCTTTGCCCGACTGTTCGAAGCATGATGATATTTCGTCAGCTATAGTCGGCGGAGTCTATCACGTAGCCCTGAATATCTTCAGATTTGCAAATATATATTTTTTTCTAATGCATATTATCCTTTCACAGCGAGCTTTGGAATACTTATGATAATGTTTTTACTCGACGATTTCTTGTGAAGGGTACGTATATTTGATCTTGCCAATAGTGCAAAACCTTTGATTCGGACCAAAAGCATTGCGGGATACCTAACAGATGCGTCAGTGTGCAAGTGTGTTCTCTGCTCGCAGGCGGTTCCACGCGAGCACAACCAAAACCACATAGAAGACAAGTCCTGCGCGTGACGTCATCGTTCGTGGATCCCTGACCCGCCCCAAGCGGGAAACAGGTTGAGGCTCGACGAGAGTATAGCTGCAAAGCAACAGACGCGTCCGTCGTGGCGTCACCGTGTAACCGGCATCTCACGAGCGCGACGCACGCTGCGACGCCACTAACGATGACGCATGGGAAGGAGTGGCCCAGGCCTTGTCTTGTATGTCGTATGGGCACAACGCGCTCGATCACACTTGAGTGCAAACGTGTGAACAGGCCTCTGCTCGCTTTCGAGTGAACATCGCACTAAGGTTATTATCACATCTGCAGAAAATGCGGTGGATCGCACCTGCTTGAGAGTGTATATATCTATCTAGCAATGCCAAATCATGACGCCATACTCCCCAGGGATCTGAAAAAGTACTTTAATCACGAGGATGATTTTTTTTTATTTTATTTTCACGTGTAAAGCACAGTCTGCAAAAAATAAAACGCTTAATCTAGAAGTTCAGTTTTGCACAGTATAAATTTTCATTGTGACATAATCATTTGTCAAACGAAACATGGTACACAAATGAGGCCGACGAACTTTACTTACCTGTGCATTGCAGTTATTTTTTAATTCGCACCTCTTACCTTGGATGAGGTGTGTGTTTATTTGTAAATATATAAATAAATCTAAACTTTGGGTAGATTACTGCTCTGTCACTCAGAACTACGAAGGGCTTTCGGTAAAAATAGGTTACACAGTTATAAGTGTACTTAATCGACCATCAAATGGCCATATTGGTGATTTTTTTGAAGTTTTGTTTTATGTCATAAACGAAAGCTATTATGATTTGATTTTTGGGGATAAGATTTCACACATACACATGTCGAAGGATTTCGCGGCAAAACGTGAAAGGAACATTTTAGTTGAATGTAGCGGAATTGTCAATGTTATGAAATTTCTTACTAGATTCACGGCTTGCTCTAAAACATTGATCGACTTATTTAGTACGAACGTCTAGCCTGGTAAGATTGTAGCCGGCACACTAAGCTATGATATCAACATTCACCTTCCAATATTCCTGTGCCTAAACAAAATACCACATAGAAAAGCGAAAAATAATGAAACATTTACATTTCAACATGTAAAACTAGTAGCATAAATGCTTTCAAATACGATATTTCGGATATTAATTGGGATTTACTATTTAATATAGAAGACGTCAACGTTCCTTATAATGTGTTTCTTAGTGAATTTACCGCTGTTTACAAGCGACATTTTTTTATAAAACTCTGAAAGTGTAAACAAAGATCAGTAAGCTATGAATCACTCCCGAACTTTTCCAAAAGATTAACATACAAATATATTATACCATAAATTTCTCAAAACAAGAGATCATTGGTCTGGTGAAGGCGAGCGGGTTCAACATGAATACATAAAATTGAAAGAATAAAACACGGAGGACAAGCACAGGACAACCACTTTCTTTCAATGAAAAAAAGTGGTTGTCCTGTGCTTGTCCTCCGTGTTTTATTCTTTCAATTTTATGTAAGAGATCATTCTCAGCCTTTAAGATTTAAATTAGATCGGTATCATTTAAAAAAGCTACTTCGTAATACAAAATGACTTTATTACACCAACGTCTTTCAGACGTAATCTAGGCGTCCGGATGTTACTTGAGAAAAAAAAAACTAAACCTCAGTTTGAAATTTTTGTTCAAATCGAGAACCAGTCGAGAAAATTATTCACGAAGGACTCTCTTAGGCTGGTCGATCTCTAGCAAATACTTTCAGTGGTTACTTTGCGAACCTAGGCAGTGACACCAGTCAAATTGATACATCTTACAATTACTTCGAATAGAAAAATAACCATTCCATTTTTCTTGGACCCCTCACAAATTCCGAGGTATATTAAATTTTTATGAAAAAAACACAACAGCAGTAGTTGGGACTGCGATGATTTGCAAATTCGACCGATTAAGTGCGTACTTGAAATAATAACAAGCTGTTTGTGTAACATGTTCAAGTTATCTTTAGCAACACGCGCGTTCTCCGAAAAGATGCAGAAGGCAAAAGCAACAGCTCTGCATCAGAAATAAGATACAAATGTTCTAAGTACGCATCAACCACTTTTTATGCGGCCGTTACTCTGAAAATGCCTGCAAAAATGAAATAAAACTGACTCGTTTAGGAAAGTTTTCCGTCAAGCGCAACATTCTGACGTCCGCAAAGTTTCGTTTTTGGAAAAAACTACGTGACTGAATTAGCACTGCTAGAAAAAATATATTGAAGAAAATAGGTTGGTTCTGGGTATATTTATTGATTTCACAAAAGCTTGCGACTGCAATAATCATGATTTATTACTTCTTAAACTCAAATGTTACGGCATTCCTGGTTTACCCTTAGAGCTTTTAAAGTCCTACAAGCAACATCGCAATTAATATATTTCTATTAGCCATTATTATTTCAATATTAAGCCCATTCACCCAGGCGTCTCACAGGGAGCATCCTTGGGCCATACATTTTAACATCCGCATAAATTACATTGTAAACATAAGTCCTGCAAAATGTACTATCTATGCGGACGACAGCAGCATAATCTTTCCTCCAAATAATTGTGATGATCTTGTTAACAGCACAAATATTACATTGGCCAAATTTTCTGATTGGGCAAACAATATCAACATACAGATAGCAGTGATAAACTCGAAAGCCACAATTTTTGTGCAAAAAATACGTGCTTCTTTTTAACCAAAAACATGATAGTTGACTCCACCCCAATAGAAATCCTTAGTAGCTTTAAAATCTCCGTGCTATTTTTCCTGAACGATTGTCGTGGGGCAGCCATAATAACCACTTACAAAACTGTCTAGTGTTATAGGACAGACATACTGCAAACGAGACGCACTCCCATTTAATGTCAAACTGTTAATCTATATTTCCTTATTTCAATCTCATTTAAACTACTACAATCTGCTTTGGGAAGCACCACAGTTACGAACCTGCAAGAAGCACTTTGCTGCACAAAAATATAGTAAAAATAATTTTTAACGCTCCTTATGATTCCTACACATTTAGTTTGTTTAATTATCTTGAAATTCTAAAAAAGGTAACCTTTATAATTATAGATTATGTGTAAATGTAAAAGTTAGAAAAACCAAAACAGTCTACCTCTCTATCAAACCTAGCGATTCCTGACACCTAACTTGACTCGAAATGTGAAATATTGGAGGGTGTAGGTCGAATTATTGTACGCAAATGCTACTTATATCGTGCCTAAAATGTTTTTTTTTATGGCGAAGTAATGCTTGTATATATTCTATCTTCAAAGAGGACTTGCGTTCGTTTCATTCGCACAGTGACTTTTTTAATGTAGCTGGGTCTTTAAAATGTTGTGTTTCGTAAGGTAACTTTTTCTGTTATTACTTTTGCCTTTTATGTGCGTGTTTTTTTCTACTGTGTTGCCGTACTTCTACTGTATATATCTAAGGGCTCGTCAAGCCTCCACTGAGGCTGTTTCCCTTTTGCACTACCATATTTCATGAAAATTAACATAATTATTAAAATGATGCCATGTTGCATTGAAATACATTCTAGGATTGTGACAATCTAGTTTTGTTTAAAGTTCACTGTGAAGTTTTGTGCTCACTCAATGTCTTTACCCAATCTTTTACGAAAACAAAGGTAAAGTGTTCTAAAATAACTTTGAAACTATTTTGAACGATATTTTTTTTCGTAGATATATATGCATGTATTGCGAGGCCTATTTCGTGACATCTGGTTTACCGGTGTTACTATATTACATCGAACATATCTAAGCTGCTAAATGCATTACAGTGCACCATTCCCGGATCGTCAGATGTACAATCAGATACGAAGTTTCATTGGGTATTTCTGCAAAAGCATAAAATATCAACAGAATCTTAGGGCACAAACGAGCTGGTAACGATACTAGGGAGAAAGACAACGATGAAAAAGAGGATATGTTGTTCGAGATTAAAAAAACATAAACTGTTTGGGTGAAAAAATTACCCGCCTTGACCGACGGCAATGGATGGCAAAGCATACTAACTAGCAACATAATTATCTTAAATTTACTAATTAGGTTTCTAAACAGTGTAAATAAAGATATGGTTCTACTTAGAAACTTGCTGAGCATCAACAAAAAAAAAACACTAAATCAACTCTTTTTTGAAAGATCTCATGCAGGGGCAGCAGTTTACAACGTTCTAAAAAAAGGGAAAAAAAGGAAAATTGCTTAGCTTGGACGTGCTTTTAAGTTTCGGTTCCTTATCGGAGCGCATATTTCCGCATGTGGTGCTGCCCCCGGTGGTCGCGGCGCGAAGCCGCCGACTCGCCTCGCGCGTAGGATGGAGGGAAGTATGGCGCACGTGGGTCACGCTTCTAGGCCACTGGGGAGCAGGACCGCGGGCGCAAAGATGCGCTCCGATGAGAAACTGAAACCTAGAAACGTGTCCGAATTCTGCGTTTTTATGGAACTCCGTAAAAGTTGCCCCTTCCCTATATCTTTCCAGAAATACTTGAATGAGAGGTTTTCGATGATGCTTAGAAACGTTCTGATTGGAACCATTTGTTTATTTCACAAATTAAAACAAATTTGTAATATTTAATTAATTATCTTACTAATTAGTATTTTTGTGCAATCCTTGAAGTCCACCAGGGCTGGTAGTTTGATCCCGCAACTACTTACTTTTTATTCTGAGCAGCATATTTTTAGAAATTTTTTAAAGCTTTCGAAAAACAAAACTTCTTGTTTATTAGCCGTCATATATCTATGAAATAAATCGTCACTGCTTCTAAATCAGTTCCTTGCCACTCTATTGCAATACATAATAAAAGAAACACTACACCGTTAGGGCAGATTTGAAAACTGGGCAAACAGAGAAAACGTTTAGAATTTGATAAATTTAGTGCATACCTGGATTTTGATACCGGCAGCAGGAAATCCACCATAGTCGAAGGTATCTTGTCCAACATGTGAGAAGCTCACGATACCGCACGTTTCTGTCAAGCCGTAGCAATTATAAAGTGATTCCACGTTGAAGATTTCACGAATTTCCCGTGCAAGCGAAATAGGCATCACTGAACCTCCCATCATGATTCGTTTTACACGAGGTACACTATACTTGTTTTTTCTGATTTCATTGACAATATCCTGCATCCGTCCCTGAGCGCCAATCAGCGAAGATACCTGCGAGATAAAAAAAACACAGTGCCTTTTGGATGTTGCGTGCAGCATAAATACGGCATTCCGGTCTCGAAAAAAAAAACGGTTTTCCTGAAGAATGGTTTTTCATTCATTTTAATATTCGAGCTAATATAGAACTACATTAATCTGCTGTGGCTTGACAGGTGGATGAGTGTGTATTTCATGGGTTCTAGGTATGAGCGACGAATAACCTCGCAGTAGGCGCCTACACTTTAGGTGTTAGGCACTTGATGGGTGGCGCCACCATGTACCCCTAGCCGCTGCTCCTTAAATGTATTCAACTGTGCCGAAAAGACCGAAGGTGAAGGGAAGAAACCTCGAATGGTTGCGTCGGGATCTTGCTCAAGCACCGTCCGATCGGTGTCATTGCACCCCGGGACCTTATGGGGGTATGGTGGGTGAGGCACCACCGATCGGCCGATTCCCACCTGAGTTCCTCTAAACCTTCTACCAAGTCGCAGAAAACTGGATATAAACGGCCTCAACAAAATGATATACCGACCACAAAAAAGAGTTATGAAATGCGCCAAGTAAATACGTTTTTAGAAAAGCATTAACAAACTATTTACCAAGGAACCACAGTATATAAAATGTTTAAAATGTACCAAAAAGAGCACAGCTAAAATCATTTAACGAATATATATTAATATATGCTTAGCGAATATATAATATATGTACTTCTGTTTTTATTGCAGAAAGGCAGCTGATTTCTCTAAATGGGGCAAAATTGAACGTCAATATGAAAACAAATTTTCAACTTTTTTAACTTTTTGAATAATAGTTTGGAGTGTCTTGAAGTAACTTGTGATGGGAAAACTTTAAGTAACATATGACCTACAAAAAAGAAAAACGACAACAAACGTTCATTTAAATTGAGCTAGCTTGTCTTCGTTATAGAAAATCTGATACAGGACGTCGGCTCCAAAGATACATTTTCTAGAACGGACAAAGTCTCGTACAGCCGAGCTGCTCTATCGTAGGGTGTAGAAAGTCGTGCTGTCCATAGCTTTAGTTTTATATTAATATTTTCTCGCATATCTTCCTAATTGTAGTCCCCATCCGGTTACAGCCATGACTCGTTAATCACTCTATAGTCGTTTCTTTTTGTTCGGGAACGAGTCCACTTCCACAGAACCCGGACAGAAAAATTTCTGAGGACACTTAAGAACATATTATGAGTTGTGAAACCTAAAGCATGAATGTCGTTACTCCGTTCCCTTAATTCGTATGCGGCCTACTGGGGTGGACGGCCACGTTTCGCTACTGCCGACGTAGCGGCCGATGGCCCAGTGCGCGCTCTCGTGAAGTGGCCATGCCGCGCTGAGCTCGGCCGTGCAGCCTCTCCGGAGTTTGCCCGTGCGGGCTCTGCGACCAGGCGCTCCATCTTACCGGCGGCCGGGCCGCTGCGTGCGCTGCGCCTGCCATACAGAGGCCTTCTCTGGTGGCGTTCCTTGGAACTACGCCGTTCGAGAGCCAATGGGAGCCTCGTTCCTTGAAACTATGACGCGCCCCAGCCAATGGGAGCCTATCATTCAGATCGCTGCCACAGACGACAGGCTTCGCTCCATTGGGACAGGGAAGTTTAGGTGCCGTTTGGCGCGGCTTCAAAAGCTAATGACGTCCGGTTTGACTCCATGGGACAGTTAACGCTTACGTATTAAAACAAGGCAGCGCGACAACTATGTACCTCTTTTATTGTGCAGCCCTCTGCTAATGACACTCCTCAGGGGAAACGTGTCACCCTTCTACGTAGAGAAAATTCTATTACGCATCCTAAAGAAGACGGTGAAAAAGCTTCGTTTGGTAGACCTAATCGAAAGCGAAAACCTCAGAGGAGTTGAGCCTTTCGCAAAACGACAGCACTTGTGTCTATCACAATACAGGCAAGCACCAAGCGAGTCGGTAAACACCTCTCCGTGGTGTCATCGGAAGCAAGGACGATGGTCCGATGTAACTGCAGCTAGAGCTGCCCTGACGGACTGGGGGGAGGGGGGGGGGGGACCCAGGAGTCACAGCGGTGCGGACAACAACTACGAAGCATGGTTTCAGTTACGAACACCGACACACGTTGGTTCGACTGCCTGACACGCTGAAAAGCGAATATCTTCACTGTAAAGTGAGGGTATGCCATCCAAAACGCTCTCAGGTACCGCTACCAGAGGCACGGTTCCTCCACCCCCTCCTGCAGAGGATGACCGACGTGCCCAAAATGTAGGCAAAGAGACACACAACACGGAAGAACCCCGTCCAAATCTAGAATTGAGTGAACTGTAACAGACCCCCATTTGGCTTACTTTGAGACCTGTCCAAAGTGGCTGCAAGAAAGAAATGAAAAACTCACTTCTTTTGAACGGATTCTATACCCACCTTCCAGAGCGCCGGTTTGATCATTCTACCTGGGTACGACCTACTCAAAGGCAGCGTCCATTAAAAAGTAGGCACTCAGCACACGAACAAGTGAAGAAACTAAGATGTGCATAGCTTGAAAGAAAAACAAAACGCAAAATTTAAGAATGTAGGCAGGCCATCCCAAGAGGCCGCAAATGCTCCAACCGCTAGACAGTTCAAAAAAAAAGAAGTGACCATTTTTTTAAAAACAAAGCGAAACAAAAGCAGACAGCCAAGGAAAAGACAAAAAGCATATTCGTGACAGAAAATTATTAACGCCACACCGCGTTGTCCGACTCAGATGGCATCATAATGGGCCACACCAAACATGGAAACAGACGATAATCAGTGGAAATTGCCAAGAGAAAAACCCAAAGTTAAAGTCATACCCTCAAGTTCGATAAGGGACCCTCGCATAATAAATGACTGACGGACGAAAAATTCTTCAATGGAATGGAGCGTCGCCGGCCAAATATTTAGGATCTCAAGGAACTGTGCGGGAAACATAACAGCGTTGAAGAAAACCTCCCTCAAAGAGCTGCCTGGTTTCAGTGACACTGTAAGATTTGAAGCTACAAGCATTTTTAAAAGGATAGAGCAGGGTGGTTTTAAAAGGAGGATGTGCAGGTATATTCCGTTCCTTCTGACATCCCCTCCTCTTCAGTCACCCTTACTATTGCACATGGAGCAGTAGCCGTTAAGTCCGAATATACTGTTTGATCACTTTACGTAGCATTTACATTCATCTCGACTACTCATTAGAAGCCCGAGCTCTAGAATCCATGTTGAAGGAACTTCCTTCACCTACACATCATCTACGTGACTTCATGATGCTCACCACAAGCTTTGGGGAAGCTCGATAAATTATACTCGTGGTGACATTATATTCAACACACTCTTGTATAAACCTATTTCGCTTCTCAACACTGTGGAAATGACACACCTAAGTGAAACACACGGATCACTCTCCACTGATAAACCCTAGCATCAGCTCGGTTTCACTTGAAACCAAGTTCGTTGAAAGACGGGAAATCCCTTCCACCATGAGCATTCACTTCGCATTGTGATAGAAACTGTCACTCCAACTCCCTGCATACCTACACGTGCCCCATGTTGGCTAGTAGAAAAGGCATGCTGGCCGAAGCACACTTCTCTTGCTTGCATGCCAGGCCATGTACTTCCCAGTTTGAGTATAGAGGATGTCACGGGTGAACAGATGCATCATCACAGCTCCACCTCCAATTCCGAAATCGGAAGACAGCTTTCCCACCTTCCCAAAGCCTTGAGGGGAGTGAAGAATGCAGAGAAGCTCAAAAAGCAAAAATGAGGCGTGGCGTTAATTTAAATCGCAACTACAAGAACAAAGCTAATATCGTTAAAGAAAGCAAGAGTACGCCCAATAAAATTTACTAAAAAGAAGTAAATAGAACCTCTTGGAACAAATTGCAATCAGTTCATTAAACCAGTAACTAGTCCTTCTCTTGTATGAAGCAATATACACGAAATACGATGTAAAAACAGAAGCTTCGCTTTCTACAGAGTGAAAATAAATGGTAGGGAGAGATCCGACTTGCAACCACAAACAGACATATTTGGAGCAACATTTTTTTTAAATTTCAAGCCAGAAGAATTTGCACTGCCGAATTCTTAAAATACGAGGAATCAGCTAAATATAAAAAATATAAAACTCCAAACATGCGATGGAGAGTGTTGTAACCATCTATTTACCTACAGAGGACTTGAGCAAGTTTTTAAGGGCAATAAGAAAACACAGCGGTAGGACCCGCGGACATTCGTCACCTTATGTTTACTACTTATCAACCAAATCCAAGCATGCACTCTTCAGTTTCTTCAACCGGCTGTGGCTTAGTGGAGGGTTTCTCCAAGCTCGTGGAGGATAGGTATAGCTCTTCCTATAGCTAAAACCGGCAAGGACCCCACACGTACAAAGATCTGTCGTCCCATCGCCTTAACGATTTGTTTTTGTGGGGTTCTTGAGTGGAGGTTAACAACAGGTGAATATGGTTTCCATCGAAACTAAAAACGTAATCTCACCGGCGAAGTGTGGTTTTCGCATGAATCATTGCACCACAGGCTTACGCCTTGAAACCTGGATACATGATGCTTTTGCACGTAAACAAATTTTGCTTACCATTTTTCTTCGAGCCTCGAAGAGGCATACGACATGACATGGGGTCGTGATATCCTGACGACCAAATAAGATATGGAGTTCGGAGGCACATGCTCGTTTTTCTTGAAATGTTTTTAGAGGAAAGCACTTTCCAAGTTTGAAGGAGCGGAATCCTTTTACAGCCTCTTGGTCAAGGAATGGGGGTCCATCAATGATGAGCCTTGAGCCGCGACATTGTTCATAGTCAAGGTTGAACTCGGTCTCTGAGAAACTTCGAAAGGCTCTTTCGCACTGTGCATATGTTGACGATCTCCAGATATCGTACAAGGAAAGCAACCCAACGGGCGAAAACTACAACTAGGACTTAATAAGCTAAAGAACTGGGACAGCGGGAACGGCTGTAGAATATCTTGCAAGAGATCAAGGATTACAACGAGAAGAAGACGACGATGGTGCAAAAGAAGAGAGCTAAAAGAAAGAAGAGGTACCGGATCGACGGTGTTTTTTTTAGGTTTTGATTTCTGTTACCATCACCCGGCCGACATTAAAAACGGTCTCAATCGCAACGGCTCCTTGGCTTCCTCGCCGAAACATGGTGCCGTGACCAGGATACCGCTTCGCCAACGAAGAAACGTGGACAGAAGAAGTCGGCGAAGGAGCGGCTGACGAGGACCTGGACAGAACAGGAGGAAAAGCCAAGGAACAGCAGGCGGGGACCAGACACCAGTGCTCAGCAGTCGTAAGCCCTTTGAACATTTTGACAATGAGCAGGGACGTTGTAACCAGAAAGAGAAAGGCTCTAAGGACGCAAATAACTCACCTAATAACGGACGCCGACAAAAAAATTGAAGAAAATGCTGACAAGAACGACCTCTTGCTATCGGCTAATCTGATTAAAGGAGTCGCAGAAACGCTTAAAGAGACGAACACTCAAATGGAACAATTTCTGACGGCCGAAAGCGCGGATGCAGAATATGAGAGGGTGATCGAATACGATCTCAAGGTAATAACTGCAATCTCCAAGTTAGAAGTCAGTATTCAAAACACAACGCAAGGTATGCAGAGAGGAGAACATGGTGGCCAAGTTCCAGCGTTAAGAGAAACCGCACCGCGTGAGATGAATGAACTGGTGAAGCTGCCAAAGCTTGAACTCGTGAAGTTCGATGGAAACAAATTGATGTGGCAACGATTCTGGCATCAGTTTGAAACGTCAATTCATTTGAGACCGGGGATGTCAAACGGACATAAGTTCAATTACCTTATGACGGCGCTTACGGGAAAAGCCGCCTTGGCCATTGAGGGGCTGCAGTTTTCGGAAAGAAACTATGAACAGGCGATAAAACTATTAAAAGACAACTTTGGGAGTGAAGACAACTTGATCGAGGCACATATGAATGCTCTCATCAACCTGGATCAAGTGAAATCCTGCAGAGACCATAATAGTCTAGCTCGGATGTACCAGAAGATACAGGTGCACACAAGTGGGCTTGAAGCAATGGGGATACCTATCGGGTCATATGCTGCAATGCTGTTTCCAATATTGAAGAAAGCAGTACCAACAGACATGCTGGTAGACTTCAAAGTGAAGGAACAATCAAGATCACGTGATCCAGTAGCGTCCACGTCACAACAAGCGGACGAGACCCCAGGAAGAACAAATGAGAAAATGCTGAAGAGCCTAATCGACTACATCAAACATCAAGTGAGATGCAGGGAAGAGGTGACAGAAGAAGAAACGAGAAATAGTAACGCGACAGCGCCATCCCCACCCGCAAGAAATTCTGCATGGGCGTCAACGTTCCAGAGCACAGCAGCGCGTAAATGCTTCTTCTGTGATCAAATTGGTCACTACGCTGAAGACTGCACGAAAACGCAATCATATGAGGACAGGAAGTCAAAACTCCGAGTCGACAGAAGGTGTTTTCGCTGTACAAGACCAAACCACACAGCTAGGTTCTGCCAAGCCAGGATAACCTGCAAGGCCTGCAAGCAAAGGCATGCAACATCAATGTGCCGCCGTAACGAGCAGGGTGAAGGAATCAACCAAAGCACATCCACTCAACGCATAACAATAAACACACCTGATCAAAGCGCACACGCAAGTAGTGCAACGTTGTACCACGATCAAGAGGTGTCTACGGAGAGGGCATGCAATTTCCATGCCTCACAACAGATCCGCCGTAGCAGCACGTGCGTGTTACTACAAACAGCGGTCGCTTGGACAGAAGGAAGATTAGCATCATATTATTGTCGAGTGATGCTGGATAGCGGAAGCCAGCGGTCGTTTATAACCGCAAGCTTGTCCAAGAAATTGGGATGCAAAGTTCTCAGAAAAGAAAGACTCATTATTGGATCATTTGGGGGAAAAGAGGTGGAGCGAATACTCAATGTAGTGGAGGTGAAGCTGAAAAAAGAGCCAATGACAGAAGAATTTTTGATAGAGGCCTTAGAAGTGGAAGTCATCTCAAGAGAGACGCTGCCAAGGCCAGACATCAATATTCAAAGGAACCTGAAAAGGATGAACATACCACTAGCAGACGACCCAGAAAAAGTAATCAATAACGAAGCTACGAGCATTCTGATTGGTTCGGATCATTACTGGGAGATGTGTACTGGACGAATTAAGAAGCTAGACAAAAGAATCACTGCCATGGAAACAGTGCTAGGATGGACAATTCAAGGACCGATGACAGTTCATTCAGAATTGACGACTTCTTCCACAGTCATGGTCTTGAACGTAACTGCAACAGTCGAGGAGGTCAACGACGCCTTGAAACAATTTTGGGAACTGGAAGCAGCAGGCATCAAAGATAGTCCAATAGAAAACGGCCACGACGACGACATACTCGCCAAGTTTGAAGATACAGTAACTTTCCAGGAGGGCAGGTACCACGTCCGACTGCCATGGAAGCCAACAGTTAGCTTAGATGACAACAAAGGACTGGCTATAAAAAGGCTGAACCAACTGACAAGAAGGCTACAGAAGAATCCGGAACTACTTGAGAAGTATGACAGAGCGATACGGGAATATTTAAACACCGGCGTTGCAGAAAAGGTGAAAGATGAGGACACAAACGGGCGACTATGCTACTACATGCCACATCAGGCCGTAATGCGAGATGACAAGGCCACCACGAAAATCCGCATAGTATTCGATGCATCATCAAGCGGTTCTCCCGGATCTTCGTTAAACGACAATCTGGAAGTTGGCGTAAATTTAAACAAAGATATTGTGGCTTTACTGATCAACTTCCGACATCATCGTATCGCAATGGTGGCGGACGTGGAAAAGGCGTTTTTACAGATTGGCATACACGAGGAAGACAGAGATGCGCTCCGCTTGTACTGGTGGAAAGAGAAGCCGAGCCTTTCGCAGCAGCACCCTAAAATGGAAGTATGGAGGATGAAGAGAGTGACGTTTGGCACTGCACCAAGCACCTTTCTCCTCGCGGCTACTCTTCGATATCACATGAAAACGGTGGAGGACGAGTTTCCGGAAACAGTTGCCCAATTAAAGAAGAATATTTATGTCGACGACGTGTTACTTGGAGCAGACACTGCAGAGGAGGCTACAAAAACGTACCGTGAAGCCCGATGTATCTTCTCCAGAGCGAAAATGAACTTGCGAAAATGGGTGTCGAATAATCAGGAAGTGCAAAATGAATTTGCGCATGACGATGAGGGCAACGCCGAGGTGGCCAAAGCCGAAGAGAACGGAGTATTGGGCCTAATATGGAACAATACATCGGACGAGCTCAGTTTTCCAGTCGAAAAGTGGATGGTTAGGCTCAAGGGAGCAACCCTTACCAAGCGGCAAGTGCTGCAAATAACAGCAAGACTGTTTGATCCCTTGGGAATGCTCACACCATTTTCAGTGAGAGCTAAGAGAGAATTTCAACAACTTTGGAAGAAAGGCATCACATGGGACGATCCACTGCCAGAGAAGGAAACCAGGGAATGGACGACATGGATAAATGAGCTGGAGGACCTAAAGCAAGTCAGCGTACACCGATGTTATGACGCTAATCAACGACAATCGGTGCAGAAAGCCGACCTACATATCTTTTCAGATGCAAGTCCATTTGCGTATGGCGCAGCGGCGTATATAGTGACCACCTACGAAGATGGAAACAAGGAAGCGCAACTGCTTCTAGCAAAAGGTCGAATTGCTCCGCTGAAAGCAATTTCACTAGCACGGTTAGAACTTTTAGCCGCTACCATGGCAGCAAGGCTGAATGAGTACGTCACTAAAAATTTAGTTCGGAGGATCAGCCAATCTTGCTTTTGGACAGATTCCACTATTGTGCTACACTGGATCAAAGAAAGTAAAAGAAGGGAAGCGTTTGTCGAAAACAGGTTGAAGGAAATAATTCAGAGGTCAGAACCAGAAGCGTGGAACTACGTACGAAGTGTAGAAAATCCTGCCGATCTCCTAACGAGAGGAGTAAAGGCTTGCCAACTTGTGACCTCACGTTTATGGTGGAAAGGACCAGAATGGCTAGTCGAGAGCCAAACACGACCACCATATGAGTATAAAATAAGAGAAGAAGGAAGTGAACCAGTGAAGACAGAACTGTGCGTGGTAAACCTAACACTCACCAATATAATCGACATTCGAAGGTTCAGCTCGTACGTGAGGCTCTTGAGAGTGACAGCTTGGGTGTTCAGGTACATAAAAAGGACAAGAGGAAGCAATACTACGGGCCCTCTAACAGCTGAAGAACTGGAGGAAGCTGAGCGCTATCTTATCAAACAAGAGCAAAATATATCACACCTAAACCAGGAAGTCGCAACGAAGGTGAGAGGAGGAAAAGATGGAGAGCTGCTACATGGAGCGAAAGTCTTCAGGAGTGAAGATGGGGTGCTCAGGCTAGAAGGTCGTCTTCAGGAGAGCCAGCTCGGTTTTGAAGAACGACATCCAGCGATATTGCCGAAGAACAGTCACTTCACAGAGCTTCTGGTGCGGCATGTGCACCATCTCACCTTGCACGGAGGAGTAAGAGACACGCTGGCGCGCCTGAGGACGAAGTTCTGGGTGTTGCAAGGACGACAGTTAATCAAAAAGATTCTAAGCAAATGCATTGAGTGCAAAAAGTACAACACAAGACCGCTGGATCAAGAGATAGCTCCCTTACCGGCAGACAGAGTCACGCAGAGCCCTCCAGTTAGTGTTGTGGGTATAGACTTCACTGGACCACTTTACGCAAAATCGTCCGGAGGAGTAACGAAGATGTACATCGTAATATTCACTTGCGCGGTAACCAGAGCGGTACACCTGGAAGTCGTGCCCAGCATATCGACAAGCAGCTTCATGCAAGCGTTTAGAAGATTTGTTGCACGAAGAGGAATGTGTTCTGTGGTGTACAGCGATAACGCTAGAACATTCAAGAGAGCGGACAAGGATATCAGTGAGGTGATAAAAATCATACAGGGCCCCCAGATCAAAGATTTTATAGCGACACACCAGATCAAGTGGAAATACATTGCCGAGCAAGCACCGTGGTGGGGTGGATTCTACGAGCGGATGATAAGGAGCATGAAGGCGTCAATGAGGAAGGTGATTGGACGGAAGTTGCTCAGCAGTGAGGAATTACTCACACTCACCGCTGAAGTAGAGGGTGCAATGAACAACCGCCCACTGACATACACATACAACGAAGCTGAGGAACCGATTGCAATCACGCCTGCGTGATATAGTTGGCGGAAAACAGCGCCTCCCCAGTTCTAGCACAAATTGGGGCGCTGATATTGGAGAGGCCTGGAGAGCCAAACAAAGCTTATCGAAAGACTGGTGGCAAAGATGGCACCAGGAGTACCTGAAGGAAATAAGAGGCGCTCTTCTGAAAATGGACGTTAGGGGCAGCCAGATAAAAGAGGGACAGTTGGTTTTGATAGGAGACAAGAAGCATCGAGCGTTCTGGAAAATGTGCAAGGTCGAAAAAACGTACCCCGGTCGAGACGGGCTTGTACGCACATGCCTTCTCCGAGGACCAGGAAACAAGATTCTGAGAAGGCCGATTCAACTCCTGTACCCACTTGAGGATTGCTTTCATTAAACGACATCTGAGAGGGGGAAGATGTAAAATATCTTGCAAGAGATCAAGGATTACAACGAGAAGAAGACGACGATGGTGCAAAAGAAGAGAGCTCAAAGAAAGAAGAGGTACCGGATCGACGGTTTTTTTTTTAGTTTTGATTTCTGTTACCATCACCCAGCCGACATTAAAAACGGTCTCAATCGCAACGTCTCCTTGGCTTCCTCGCCGAAACAACGGCTTCATGTTTTCCACTGAAAAGAAACGGAAGTTGTGCTCTTCACGCGTCTGCGAGGAGTGCACCTTGCTCCTGAACTTCAACTTTACAATAAAAAAATGCCCGTCGGCAGTAGTCATAGGTTTCAAAGAATATTTGATATGAAACTGACCTACGAACCTCATGAATAAGATCATCGCAACAGGTGCCAAAAATAACGAACATCCTAAAACGCTTGGGCGGTACCTCGTAGGGCTCAACTACTACATAACGTCTTCGAATCTACCGGTTATTCATCCGCTCCACGCTCGATTACGGAAGCATTATGTACAATGCTGTACGAATATCTGCGACTAATCAACTTTTTACAGTGGTCCACGAATGTCTTTTATTAGCACAGGGGCCTTCCGAACATCCTCGATTAAAAGCATTTAAAACATGGATAATGAACTTCCTTTATTTATGTGTCGAAAAAGGCTGTCACTTTGGAACGCATTCAGAATGGCCATTCTCTTACAAACCACAATGGTCACAACGATATCATTGATTCCAGGTCAGTGCAATTATTCGGCAGCAAACCTTCACTCGTGCCTCCATTTGGAATCAGGGTGAGCCATCTGCTGCAAGACGCGGACACACGACTAAATAATGTCCTTCCGGCTCCCAGTGAAATCCCGCCATGGGAGAGGTTGCGCCATTGCCACTAAAACCGTGACCAATAATTTTAGACTACCCACTTCTGTTTTAATCTTGAATGCAGAGGCTCTGCCGATATACAAAGCAACCAAATATATGACGTTTTGCTCATGGAGGGATTTAGTCATCTTAAGTGCTTCAAGAAGCGTTCTGCAAGCAATAACAAACAAAAGCACATCCATCCACCCTCTGGTTGGGGAGATCAAAAAGCTTCTTATACATTACAATTACGTAACAGATACGTATTGCTTTGGTGCGTTCCAGGACACGTCCATATACCTAGAAACGAGAAAGCTGAGGATGCTGCTCGAAATGTTCATGAAGTTTCCCTTGCCACATAGACAGTTCCGCTCACAGACGTTCAAGAGCTGTTCAAAAAATATCTACAAAGGAAGATAACCAGGCATTAGAGCCAACAGACTAACGATAAGTAAGATTAAGTAAGATTAAGGTTTTAATGGCGCAGCGGCAACGAAGGCCATAATGCGCCAAACAAAATGTTTATTAATACTCAGGAAAAACAGATGCTAGGCTAGAGAAACTTTTTATAACTGGTGTAGATAACCAGTTTTGTTAAGAAAATTATAAACCCGTCTAAGTGGTACTAAAGCGCTGTCACCAAGTAAAAACATAGGATGAAAGGGTAGATAGTTTCTAAAAAGTTCAGGAAAACATGATACGCGCAGTTGATGATAAAACCTACACTCCCATAGAATGTGTAAAATTGTAAGTAGTTCCCCACAATGGGCACAAAGTGCAACTTCTTCGCCACAGAGGAGGTACATATGTGTCAGACGTGAATGGCCGATTCTCAAGCGACAAAGCAGAACTTCGAGACGACGGTTTTTGTGAAATGAACTTTCCCAGACTGCCTATCATTGGTTTAATCACGTGGAGTTTGTTGTTGGTTTCAGTGTCCCATTCTAGCTGCCAAGTCTTTAAAAGAGATTTCTTTAAAAGTGGTTTAAGATCCTGGTAGGGCAGGCCAAAAGATGCTATTGAATCTGTGGCAGATGCAGCCAAGCGATCTGCGCTCTCATTCCCTGCAATTCCAATGTGACTCGGTACCCAGCAAAATTTGATATTACATCCAAGGCGCAGAGCTCTGTTTACTTTAAAACGAACATGTTGTGTAAGTACATTCTTTGTGGAAACTCTGGAAGAGATAGCAGCTAAGACACTTTGTGAATCGACAAAAATGACTGCGTTTAATACACTGTTGTCCAGAATATGCTCAATGGCTAATAAAATACCATAGAGCTCTGCAGTGAAGATGCTTGCCATTGAGTCAAGCTGCACAGCTCTTCTAAAGCTACTAGAATAAACTGCGCAACCAACGGAACATAAAGATTTCGACCCGTCGGTATAGTACTCCGTGCAACCTCTAGATAACTTTTCTTGCAAAGATATAAATTCTTGCTGAAGAAACTGTGGAGCAACGGTCTTCTTACTGTGTTTGGTGAAAGACCAGTCACAGCATATGGGTAGCTCGTTCCAAGGGGCAATTCTCTCTATAGATTTTAGCAAGTTAACACCACTAACGGAAGGGACAGGGAGGTTGAGAGAGCTACAGATACTTTGAACTCGAAAACCAAGGGGGCGCACAATTGTTGGCTTGTTTTCAAACAAATTATAGAACTGAGGGGTGTGTAAGATACTATAAGCAGGGTTTTTCGGATCCGACAGCACTTTGTAATAATAACACAGGCTCAAGTACTGTCGGCGTTTTTCAAGAGACATTTGATGCGTGTCCACATACAAGCTTAATACGGGTGACGTGCGAAATGCCCCAGTGGCAAGCCGGAGTCCGAGGTGATGAACCGGATCCAACATCCTTAGTGTGGAAGGTCGTGCCGAACCATAAACAATCGCTCCATAATCCAGGCGTGACCGAACTAAAGCATTGTACAAACGTAGGAGGCATCGTCTGTCAGACCCCCAAGATATATGTGACAGCACCTTAAGGATGTTAGAGGATCGCAAGCACTTCTGCTTTACTTCCTTTAAATGAGACTTGAATGTAAGCTTTTTATCAAAGACCATGCCTAAAAATTTATGTTCCTGCTTCACCGATATTTCTATGTTATTCAATTGTAAGATTGGGTCCAAAGTCAAACCTCGTCGCAGGGAAAACGGCACACACACAGTTTTCTCTGGGGAAAACTTAAAACCATTTTCATTTGCCCACTTGCTCATTCTGTTTATTGTGAGCTGCAGTTGCCGTTCACAACTGGAGAGGTTGCAGGACGAAAAAGATATTTGCACATCATCCACGTAAAGCGAGTATGAAACAGATGACGGTATAACTTGAGCCAGACTGTTTATCTTAATTGCAAATAAGGTGGCACTTAAGACTCCGCCTTGGGGGACACCATTTTCTTGTAAGAAGACATTGGATAAAGTCGAGCCTAATCGAACTTGAAATGTACGCTCACTTAAAAAGTTCTGCAAGCAACGGAGCATGCGGCCACGCACTCCACAGTTGTATAGATCTCGAAGGATACCATACCTCCACGTAGTGTCATATGCCTTCTCTAGATCAAAAAACACGGACACGCAATGCTGCCGGTGTACAAAGGCCTCACGTATGACTGTCTCAAGACGGACCAGATGGTCCATGGTCGACCGTCCAGCACGAAAGCCACACTGCTTAGTGTCAAAAAAGTTTTTCTCTTCCAAAAGAAACATAAGGCGGCGATTTATAAGCCTTTCATAAGTTTTCCCCAAGCAGCTTGTAAGTGCTATGGGGCGGTAGCTTGTAGCCAGAGAGGGATCTTTTCCAGGTTTCAGCAAAGGTATAACGTGGGCACTTCTCCAAGAATGCGGAAAAGCAGCAGCTTCCCAAAGGTAATTGAAAAAGGACAGCAGGTGGGACAAAGATTCATGAGACAGGTGCTTAAGCATCTCGTAGTGAATTCTGTCTGGCCCAGGTGCAGATTGCTTTTTTAGACTGAGAGCAACTTCGAGTTCACACATTGTGAACGGTCTATTGTATGCAACAGAGTTGAAGCCTGACATAGTGATTTTCTGCTTCTCAGCAGTAGACCGGTACTTTAAAAACTCCGTACTGTAATTGGAAGAGCTGCAAACATGCTGAAAATGTTCTGCGAGGAAGTCTGCTTGCCCTGTTAGAGATGCTGAGATTGAAGGAAAAAGTGGAATCCTGAAAGCATGGTACTGCCCGCGAACTTTTTTGAGACGATCCCATACTTCTTTAGCAGTAACAAAACTATTTAAGGATGAAACATACTTTGTCCATGAAGCCCACTTGGCCCGTTTTCGTGTCCACCGAGCTTGTGCTCTTTTTTTCCTAAACTCGATCAAATTACGGAAAGTTGGATAGCGCCGAAAAGTTCCCCACGCCTTGTTCTGGCTTTTCCGAGTGGAAGTACAGTCCTCATTCCACCAGGGCTTGCACCTCCGGGGAAGATTTCCTGAGGTCTGTGGAATTGAAGCAGAAGCAGCATTTATAATGCATTCTGTAACGTAAAGTGTCGCGTCCTCAGGAGTCATATGAAGAAACAAGGAGGGATCGAGTGTTGCTTCTAGACCAAAAATAGACCAGTCGGCCTTTTCCAACTTCCATCGTGGAAGGCGGGTTGGTATCGATGAAACTGGTAAAACGCTCTCTAAAATTATGGGTAGATGGTCGCTGCCAAAAGGATTGTCTAAAACGTTCCATGAAAAGCATGAAAGTAGAGATGGTGATGATAGTGATAGGTCGATTGATGTAAAAGTGTTGTGGGCAGCACTAAAAAATGTTGGTTCTTTCTTATTGAGCAGGCAGATTCCAGTTGATAATAAAAGCCTTTCAATAACTCCACCTCGAGAGTCTTGACGAGAGCTTCCCCACAAAGGATGGTGGGCGTTAAAATCACCAAGAATTAAAAAAGGTTTGGGAAGTTGTTTGATGAGTGCTTGGAGTTCATGAAGATGCAGCGGAACATTAGGTGGTAAGTAGAGTGATACTAGAGTGATGAGGCGGTCAAGAAGGATGCGAACTGCAACTGCCTCAAGTGAAGTTTGTAAAGGAACTTCGGCACATGCCACTCCACTTTGAACCACCACTGCTACACCACCCGAAGGGTTTGAGGAATGGCGGTCCTTCCTAAAAACTTGTTGATGACGCAAAACCTGCGTGTGCGAATCAGTCAGATAAGTCTCCTGTAGGCAAATAGCAACAGGACGGAGTTCATCAAAGAATGAGTTGATGTCATCTATGTTACGTAGAAGGCCGCGACAGTTCCACTGCATAATGCCTATATGCTTAGCCAGTGCAAGGTGAATATAAAAACTGGTAAAAAGTAAAATGAGGTGACTATGGTTTAAAATCTATTTTTTTGCGCGGGGCGTTTTCTTTTTACAGCCTCTTTCTGCTGGCCAGTAGAGTCACTGGTGGCAGAAAGAGAGGAGTCAGATCCAGCGAGGAAACTTTCCTCGCCGGACTTGGGTCCACCCTCGTCCATAGGCT
>JAZHYW010031918.1:0-26309 GCA_037355805.1 Ixodes ricinus | reverse complement strand
CATAGGCGGAAAGTTCTCAATTTCCCGGGGGGGCTGGGGCCCGACAAGCCCGCCTTAATCCCCCCCCCCCCGCCACACACACATACAAACACGGGCATGGTGGCGGGGGGCCGAAGGCGTGGGTATAATAAAACCCTTGGTGAAAACAGCAACAACGGACGGTGTATTTTTTGACGTTTCGGCCGGAGTCCGGCCGAAAAGTCGAAATTCGCGAAAATCAGGGGGTCGCGAAAATAAACGGTTTTACAGTATAAGTCTAATTTGGCCCAGAGGGCTGCGCAGCGGTCGCTTTGCACGCGGCTCCCGGTGGAAAGGAGTGAGGGGCTGGGACATCCACCAAACCGACTGAACCCCGCCCCTTAGCGATTTTGGGTGACAATTAAGTGCGGCCTGTTGAACACTTCTGCAAAAAAATATGTTTTATTCATCTTTGGTCGAGAAAATAGACATTAAACAGCCTAACCAACACACCATTGCTTTGGGTGTATGGGGGAGCTCTTGTTTCTTCAACAGTGAAGGTTTTTTTGTTTCTTCAACAGTGAAGGTTTTTTTGTGCAAACTCGTCAGCTCATTTCCGACAATATATGGAACGAGATACATAAGCCTGGCAGATTATCGCGATATAATCGATACATCGTAAAAGTATTTCACTACTGAGATGCAAATACATTTTTCAAATGTATCTCGATACAGAAATACAGATACTCGAAAGTATCTCTAAGATACTATCGCGATACTTTTGTATCGCGATACTGCCCAGCCCTGCTACAGTGTACGATGTAGCTCGTGGCGTCTCGTGCTCAGCTCGCGCAGGCCCACAGCGGGGTTGCCGCGCGTGCAAAACGACTAAAGTTCCCGCTATGCATTGCGGCAGCGGCGGCGTAGCTAAACTGACTGGTGAGATCGGTCTCGACTTTCGTTAAGCTACTGGCATGAGCCGCTGGACAGCCTCTGACAACCGGCGATATTCGCATTCAGCCAAGATGTCATGACAAGATTATCGCGTTGTGCCGAGAACATCAAGAGAAACCTTTGTGAACGGTTGTTTAAAACGCTTGAATTCTTTTTTTCGCTTGAAAGAGACGTCCCAAACGTGTGTAATCCCCTGGAGAACGTAGCATAAGCATGCTTACGGCATGATACTTAAACAAATGTCTGCTTTTGTGACCCTATAATTTAGCTGTCATTGCAGTTGTGATCAGTGAATTCCGGGGTTCAAGCGCACTGACCATGATGAATTGTTTCAACGTTTGGGAAAACAAAATGGGGCTTACAAAACGTATTATGTCGTCTACTTCCGTAGGCTGCAGGTCCGCTAGAGGTGCCACTTCCGTCATTCGCGACTACTTCCAATGGCTTTCGAAGGAATTTCCATCACTAGCCTTTATCGTATTTGCTAATACTACGTAGGGTCTTCGAACAGGACTGCGCGAATAGTTAGAACAATTTATCCACTGGGTGCCAGCTATCGATATGTGCGGGCACCTGGGCGCACAGATGAGATTAATTAGGTGCACCCAGGGCCAGGGTTCCGGAGGCGATGGTACTTGCTTTTCCGAAGAGCTCGGGCGGAAGGGGGGGGGGGAGCCTGGCACCGCCGGGGGGCTCTGCCCCCCCGGGAAAGTTCGGGGGGCTCGGGCCCCGAGCCCCCCGTAGTCGGCGCCTATGTCGGAGTTTGATTTTCAGACGTCCCTCTTTCTGTGTCTTTTCCATTGACTAAAGTTTTCTGGTTTTTGTTTTTCGCTACACAGATCTTGGACACTGAAAAAAAAATGCATCAATATCCGTTAGGAACCTCCTGCACTCAACTGTTAGCTTCACGCGAGAACCCCGCAAAAATAAACCCTATTCGCAACTCCAACGCCCTATAGGTGGCGGGGCGGTAGTTCCAAGATGGCGGAAGAGACGGGGATAGATTCTCCAGGGTTTCCCGTGCGCCTGCTCGCTGACGCTGGACAGTGCGCTAAAAATGATTTATTTGTCTGCTAACGCGAAGTGGTTAGGGCAGGATCATATTACAGGTGACGGAGATGTTGATGCGCGTTAGCAAAATGAGCATGCTGATATTTAAAAGTTGCAGAAACCTCGACTTGCGAAGCTTTGTGGTGGGCGAGCGCGTTTTACGCACCGGCCACGTCACTGTTTGTGGCAGAATATTTTTGAGGGTGATGAAGATATCGTGTTTGCGCCTTGCCTGGCCATTAGAGCTTTAAAAAGTGAGCCGCGCACGGTGACCGTCAAGCTTCGGAAGAGCAGCGTTCACAGTATTGATGCCTTCGTGTCACAGGCTCGCAACTCGCTGCTCACCGTCTCGGTTTTAGTGTATGGCAACACGTGATCAAACTGCTCTCTGGTTATTGATAGGAAGTTTGTTACCGCAGGCCACCGTGCGGTGTGGCATTACAACCGGAGGCTCGCGCGGCGCCTTTGAAGCACAATGTTCAGCGCGTGCCAGGAGCGTTGCCTTGCTCACGGTAGCCAACGGTAGCCTGCGGTAACGCTATGGTAAAACTGCCTATTACCATAATCGGCGTGTTTAGGGGTTTAGGGGTTTTATTTATTGCTCTACCAAAAATGCATATTTTAATATACCGTACTTTTTTTTTTTTGTACCGTGTTATTTGCAGCGTTGTGGCCCCTCTCGCCAAAACTGCCCGTTCTAAGCTCTCGTCACGAACGGCTGGCTAACACAGGCGCGCTTAAAATGCTTCGGGCATTTCTTTATTTATTTTGTAATTACCTGAAATCAAGTACGCGTATTCTGTCTTTTGAAAGTGCTTGGAACAAATGGTCATGTTCCTACGGCCTTAAAACGCAAACCCATTCCCGACGTGTATTGCTCGACATATCGTTGCGCGACAAGTTTTCTCCTACTTAGGGTAAAGAATAGACTTTTCATAGACCGAACGCTAGAGCTCTACATTATTAGCGGGAGCGTTTGCCGTCATGTTGAGCACAGATCGAGCTGGCGGTCATGCACAAGACCAGCAATCCGCAGCGTATGCGATATACCAGTGGTTCTCAGCCATCGATGTTTCGCGGACCCCTTGTGGATCGGCGGAGATGATGGAGGACCCAGTTCGTGGTGAGGGGAGGGGAAAGTATAGCTTAAATATAATAATGATTTAATAAATGAATATAACTAAGGGCTAGAGTGAAGTAGACCTCTGTTATTGACATACACACGACGCCCGAAAACTGAAACATTTCTTCTCGACCTAATAAAAGACAACATTTATTGCCGGGCTTGACTGATGAGGCAGGGCTCCTTGCCTTCGCGGCCCCAAAGGGCCGCGGACCCCATTTGAGAACCACTGCGATATACGAAAAGTCCCTGATGAAATTAGACATCCCGGTCCTTCGTGCAACACTGTTGCGAGGTGGAGCACAAGAATTCCTATTTTAACGCGCTCACTTTTTTCGTTAAAACGGCTTCACGCATCAAGGACGACAGCCCCTGCCACCTTTTCCGCGCCGCCGCCGCGCCTGCCGTCCCCGTTCCTCTGGTTCTCCGCTCGTCCGCGGGAGGGCGAGCGGGCGCGCTGGAAGTTGCGAATATAAGTAACAAAAAAGTTAAGGAGACCCTGCTCTTTGTAATGATATTGTTTTTGTACATTATAGAATTTCCCTCTCAGAAATAAATTTAAAATGACCCCGCTGGACGAAAAAAGGAACGCCGTTCCTCTTTCCGTTCCAGTAAAAACGTAACGAGTTCCCGTTCCAGTTCCACTAATGCAAAATGGAACGGCGGCGTTCCTTCGTTCCTCCTAAAAGGAACGCGTTCCAGGAACGCCGTTCCGTACAACACTGGGACAGACGCTGCACGAACGAGTGAACTAAACTGCCAGTATACAAATGAGTGCCCCCTATATACCACTTTTCACACGTTGGGTCGAACATCATGCTGCCCCTCGATTCGACTCTGCCGAGTACGGGACCTCACAGAGTCACAGAACAGAGTGGACGGAACTTCGCTAGAACAGAACTGGTGGCGCCATCTGCCTGTTGAACGTGGAAACTGCGGAACAGCGGGGCGAAGTGGCGGTAAGTGTAGTGGCGGTCAGGCGGAGTGGTTCACTTGGTGTCGTTCTTGGTGTGGATGGGCCGCAGGGGCGGACGCAGGTATTTCTTGAGGGGGGGGGGGGGGGCGGTTCAGGTGTTGGTCAGCGTATCATATGCTCAGACACCCCCCCCCCTTCTTCCCGTTTCCACGCCCTAAATTTTTACAGATGCAGAATTAAAGAGGGGGTCAGGACATCCGGACCCCCCTCTGAATCCTCCCCTCATGGGCCGCTCACTCGGAGTCCTGAAATATCGGTCCACAGGCATGCAGAGACAGACCACAGAAACTGCCTGATATGTTGCTACAGGAGGAAGAACGACGGTAACCTCTTTTGTTCCTTAGTATTAATGCGGGAGCAGTGTTGTCACCAAGTCCAGATTCGCCTCAGAAGCTGCGAAGCTGAGCCCGTGGAAATAAATGCGGCAAAGCTTGACTGGAACACTCGACTGTCTTTTCGAAGTGTCTAGCGTTACGTCCGACGTAACCCAAGTTACGTCCAAATCTCCGCCTTCCCTAGGTTCACGGGGGAGAGAGAGGAGGGCGGGGGGGGGGGGGGAGGGTTAGGTATACGCGTTTCCAGTGCTCCGTCCGGACGTAACGCTAGCCACAGCGCTGTCTTTTTAGGGATTTCCAAATGATAAAGAGGAACATAATAGATGATTCAATTGGATAAACTCCACAGAGAATCAGACATAATTTTTACGTTGTAATGCTATTTCGACAAATGAGGCGTATAAGTGTGCTCACGCTACAAATCTTTCCGCGTAAAAAAAAAAAGTTTAGATTTTTTTTGTATGTAGAGAGTGCACATTGCGAAGGAAATATCAGACAAGGCGCAACCACATCTCTTTCTTAAAATGTAGCACAAAAAGCGAAAAATCGAACTCAGTGGTTAGACGATTAAACACTGGATGGCAGCACTGCCTTTCGTGAAGGCTAACGCTGAGAAGTACTACTACTGAGGCAAGCTTTGAAGAAAAGTATTTGCAGGATTTTTCTAATCGTCGCGTATATAGAGAGTATTCGTAGTAAGTATTCGTAGGATTTTTATGATCGTCGCGTATCGCTATCGTAGTCATCGTTCTGGTGACTCCGATAGCGATACCCGATACTCCGCCGCCGCCTTTGCGCATGCATCGTGTCGTTATCGGATGTCGGAGGTATCGGAACGATGTACTAAAACTCTCTCATAGAGAGTTTTAGTAGATCGTTTCGATTTCTCCGATAGCGATACCCGATACACCGCCGCCGCCTTTAAGCATGCATCGTGTCGTTATCGGGTGTCGGAGGTATCGGAACGATGTACTAAAACTCTCTACTAGAGAGTTTTAGTAGATCGTTCCGGTGACTCCGATAGCGATACCCGATACACCGCCGCCGCCTTTGCGCATGCATCGTGTCGTTATCGGGTGTCGGAGGTATCGGAACGATGTACTAAAACTCTCTCATAGAGAGTTTTAGTAGATCGTTTCGATTTCTCCGATAGCGATACCCGATACACCGCCGCCGCCTTTAAGCATGCATCGTGTCGTTATCGGGTGTCGGAGGTATCGGAACGATGCACTAAAACTCTCTACTAAAGAGTTCTAGTAGATCGTTCCGGTGACTCCGATAGCGATACCCGATACACCGCCGCCGCCTTTGCGCATGCATCGTGTCGTTATCGGGTGTCGGAGGTATCGGAACGATGTACTAAAACTCTCTCATAGAGAGTTTTAGTAGATCGTTTCGATTTCTCCGATAGCGATACCCGATACACCGCCGCCGCCTTTAAGCATGCATCGTGTCGTTATCGGGTGTCGGAGGTATCGGAACGATGTACTAAAACTCTCTACTAGAGAGTTTTAGTAGATCGTTCCGGTGACTCCGATAGCGATACCCGATACACCGCCGCCGCCTTTGCGCATGCATCGTGTCGTTATCGGGTGTCGGAGGTATCGGAACGATGTACTAAAACTCTCTCATAGAGAGTTTTAGTAGATCGTTTCGATGACTCCGATAGCGATACCCGATACACCGCCGCCGCCTTTGCGCATGCATCGTGTCGTTATCGGGTGTCGGAGGTATCGGAACGATGTACTAAAACTCTCTCATAGAGAGTTTTAGTAGATCGTTTCGATGTCTCCGATAGCGATACCCGATACACCGCCGCCGCCTTTAGCGCATGCATCGTGTCGTTATCGGGTGTCGGAGGTATCGGAACGATGTACTAAAACTCTCTACTAGAGAGTTTTAGTAGATCGTTCCGGTGACTCCGATAGCGATACCCGATACACCGCCGCCGCCTTTGAGCATGCATCGTGTCGTTATCGGGTGTCGGAGGTATCGGAACGATGTACTAAAACTCTCTCATAGAGAGTTTTAGTAGATCGTTTCGATTTCTCCGATAGCGATACCCGATACACCGCCGCCGCCTTTAAGCATGCATCGTGTCGTTATCGGGTGTCGGAGGTATCGGAACGATGTACTAAAACTCTCTAATAGAGAGTTCTAGTAGATCGTTCCGATGACTCCGATAGCGATACCCGATACACCGCCGCCGCCTTTGCGCATGCATCGTGTCGTTATCGGGTGTCGGAGGTATCGGAACGATGTACTAAAACTCTCTCATAGAGAGTTTTAGTAGATCGTTTCGATGACTCCGATAGCGATACCCGATACACCGCCGCCGCCTTTAAGCATGCATCGTGTCGTTATCGGGTGTCGGAGGTATCGGAACGATGTACTAAAACTCTCTACTAGAGAGTTTTAGTAGATCGTTCCGGTGACTCCGATAGCGATACCCGATACACCGCCGCCGCCTTTAAGCATGCATCGTGTCGTTATCGGGTGTCGGAGGTATCGGAACGATGTACTAAAACTCTCTCATAGAGAGTTTTAGTAGATCGTTTCGATTTCTCCGATAGCGATACCCGATACACGCCGCCGCCTTTAAGCATGCATCGTGTCGTTATCGGGTGTCGGAGGTATCGGAACGATGCACTAAAACTCTCTACTAAAGAGTTCTAGTAGATCGTTCCGGTGACTCCGATAGCGATACCCGATACACCGCCGCCGCCTTTGCGCATGCATCGTGTCGTTATCGGGTGTCGGAGGTATCGGAACGATGTACTAAAACTCTCTCATAGAGAGTTTTAGTAGATCGTTTCGATTTCTCCGATAGCGATACCCGATACACCGCCGCCGCCTTTAAGCATGCATCGTGTCGTTATCGGGTGTCGGAGGTATCGGAACGATGTACTAAAACTCTCTCATAGAGAGTTTTAGTAGATCGTTTCGATTGTCTCCGATAGCGATACCCGATACACCGCCGCCGCCTTTAAGCATGCATCGTGTCGTTATCGGGTGTCGGAGGTATCGGAACGATGTACTAAAACTCTCTACTAGAGAGTTCTAGTAGATCGTTCCGGTGACTCCGATAGCGATACCCGATACACCGCCGCCGCCTTTGCGCATGCATCGTGTCGTTATCGGGTGTCGGAGGTATCGGAACGATGTACTAAAACTCTCTCATAGAGAGTTTTAGTAGATCGTTTCGATTTCTCCGATAGCGATACCCGATACACCGCCGCCGCCTTTAAGCATGCATCGTGTCGTTATCGGGTGTCGGAGGTATCGGAACGATGCACTAAAACTCTCTACTAAAGAGTTCTAGTAGATCGTTCCGGTGACTCCGATAGCGATACCCGATACACCGCCGCCGCCTTTGCGCATGCATCGTGTCGTTATCGGATGTCGGAGGTATCGGAACGATGTACTAAAACTCTCTCATAGAGAGTTTTAGTAGATCGTTTCGATTTCTCCGATAGCGATACCCGATACACCGCCGCCGCCTTTAAGCATGCATCGTGTCGTTATCGGGTGTCGGAGGTATCGGAACGATGTACTAAAACTCTCTACTAAAGAGTTCTAGTAGATCGTTCCGGTGACTCCGATAGCGATACCCGATACACCGCCGCCGCCTTTGCGCATGCATCGTGTCGTTATCGGGTGTCGGAGGTATCGGAACGATGTACTAAAACTCTCTCATAGAGAGTTTTAGTAGATCGTTCCGATTTCTCCGATAGCGATACCCGATACACCGCCGCCGCCTTTAAGCATGCATCGTGTCGTTATCGGGTGTCGGAGGTATCGGAACGATGCACTAAAACTCTCTACTAAAGAGTTCTAGTAGATCGTTCCGGTGACTCCGATAGCGATACCCGATACACCGCCGCCGCCTTTGCGCATGCATCGTGTCGTTATCGGATGTCGGAGGTATCGGAACGATGTACTAAAACTCTCTCATAGAGAGTTTTAGTAGATCGTTTCGATTTCTCCGATAGCGATACCCGATACACCGCCGCCGCCTTTAAGCATGCATCGTGTCGTTATCGGGTGTCGGAGGTATCGGAACGATGCACTAAAACTCTCTAATAGAGAGTTTTAGTAGATCGTTCCGGTGACTCCGATAGCGATACCCGATACTACCGCCGCCGCCTTTGCGCATGCATCGTGTCGTTATCGGATGTCGGAGGTATCGGAACGATGTACTAAAACTCTCTCATAGAGAGTTTTAGTAGATCGTTTCGATTTCTCCGATAGCGATACCCGATACACCGCCGCCGCCTTTAAGCATGCATCGTGTCGTTATCGGGTGTCGGAGGTATCGGAACGATGCACTAAAACTCTCTACTAAAGAGTTCTAGTAGATCGTTCCGGTGACTCCGATAGCGATACCCGATACTACTGCCGCCGCCTTTGCGCATGCATCGTGTCGTTATCGGGTGTCGGAGGTATCGGAACGATGTACTAAAACTCTCTCATAGAGAGTTTTAGTAGATCGTTTCGATTTCTCCGATAGCGATACCCGATACACCGCCGCCGCCTTTAAGCATGCATCGTGTCGTTATCGGGTGTCGGAGGTATCGGAACGATGTACTAAAACTCTCTACTAAAGAGTTCTAGTAGATCGTTCCGGTGACTCCGATAGCGATACCCGATACACCGCCGCCGCCTTTGCGCATGCATCGTGTCGTTATCGGGTGTCGGAGGTATCGGAACGATGTACTAAAACTCTCTCATAGAGAGTTTTAGTAGATCGTTTCGATTTCTCCGATAGCGATACCCGATACACCGCCGCCGCCTTTGAGCATGCATCGTGTCGTTATCGGGTGTCGGAGGTATCGGAACGATGTACTAAAACTCTCTACTAAAGAGTTCTAGTAGATCGTTCCGGTGACTCCGATAGCGATACCCGATACACCGCCGCCGCCTTTGCGCATGCATCGTGTCGTTATCGGGTGTCGGAGGTATCGGAACGATGTACTAAAACTCTCTCATAGAGAGTTTTAGTAGATCGTTTCGATTTCTCCGATAGCGATACCCGATACACCGCCGCCGCCTTTAAGCATGCATCGTGTCGTTATCGGGTGTCGGAGGTATCGGAACGATGTACTAAAACTCTCTACTAAAGAGTTCTAGTAGATCGTTCCGGTGACTCCGATAGCGATACCCGATACACCGCCGCCGCCTTTGCGCATGCATCGTGTCGTTATCGGGTGTCGGAGGTATCGGAACGATGTACTAAAACTCTCTCATAGAGAGTTTTAGTAGATCGTTTCGATTTCTCCGATAGCGATACCCGATACACCGCCGCCGCCTTTAAGCATGCATCGTGTCGTTATCGGGTGTCGGAGGTATCGGAACGATGTACTAAAACTCTCTACTAAAGAGTTCTAGCAGATCGCTCCGGTGACTCCGATAGCGATACCCGATACACCGCCGCCGCCTTTGCGCATGCATCGTGTCGTTATCGGGTGTCGGAGGTATCGGAACGATGTACTAAAACTCTCTCATAGAGAGTTTTAGTAGATCGTTTCGATTTCTCCGATAGCGATACCCGATACACCGCCGCCGCCTTTGCGCATGCATCGTGTCGTTATCGGGTGTCGGAGGTATCGGAACGATGTACTAAAACTCTCTCATAGAGAGTTTTAGTAGATCGTTTCGATTTCTCCGATAGCGATACCCGATACACCGCCGCCGCCTTTAAGCATGCATCGTGTCGTTATCGGGTGTCGGAGGTATCGGAACGATGCACTAAAACTCTCTAATAGAGAGTTTTAGTAGATCGTTTTGATGACTCCGATAGCAATACCCGATGCTATACCGACGCCTTTGCATATGCATCGTGTCGTTATCGGCTGTCGGCGGCATCGGAACGATGTACTAAAACTCTCTAATAGAGAGTTTTAGTAGATCATTTTGATGACTCCGATAGCAATACCCGATGCTACACCGACGCCTTTGCATATGCATCGTGTCGTTATCGGCTGTCGGCGGCATCGGAACGATGTACTAAAACTCTCTAATAGAGAGTTTTAGTAGATCGTTTTGATGACTCCGATAGCAATACCCGATGCTACACCGACGCCTTTGCATATGCATCGTGTCGTTATCGGCTGTCGGCGGCATCGGAACGATGTACTAAAACTCTCTAATAGAGAGTTTTAGTAGATCGTTTGATGACTCCGATTGCAATACCCGATGCTATACCGACGCCTTTGCATATGCATCGTGTCGTTATCGGCTGTCGGCGGCATCGGAACGATGTACTAAAACTCTCTAATAGAGAGTTTTAGTAGATCGTTTTGATGACTCCGATAGCAATACCCGATGCTATACCGACGCCTTTGCATATGCATCGTGTCGTTATCGGCTGTCGGCGGCATCGGAACGATGTACTAAAACTCTCTAATAGAGAGTTTTAGTAGATCGTTTGATGACTCCGATAGCAATACCCGATGCTATACCGACGCCTTTGCATATGCATCGTGTCGTTATCGGCTGTCGGCGGCATCGGAACGATGTACTAAAACTCTCTAATAGAGAGTTTTAGTAGATCGTTTTGATGACTCCGATTGCAATACCCGATGCTACACCGACGCCTTTGCATAAGCATCGTGTCGTTATCGGCTGTCGGCGGCATCGGAACGATGTACTAAAACTCTCTAACAGAGAGTTTTAGTACACCGTTTTTAGTTCGGTTGTTTGTGAAGAGTTATTAATAAGCCGATCTCACTAGGGTGCCTTAATGTCCTTCTGTTTAGGGTTATGCCATCGTTTGTAGTACCCGATGCCGACAGCACGCACTTACAGGCAAAATACAAAGAAATCGCAGGAAACAAAATGTCGCCGTAGCACAGTCAGCACCACAAGCGCGTGCAGGGACAGGCTCTTTCACGAGCTTCAGAAAAAAAATATTAATAAGCATTCGAAACAAAATGGCAAGATGTCATCAGCCCAAGCAAAGCGCGCATGAAGGCACGCTAGATGTCGCCAGTCCGTTTGGCTACGCCACCGCTGCGGCAATGCATCGAGAGAACTTTAGTATGTATGCAGGTGCAACAACCTACCTGGAGCTGTGGGTGTGTAGAGCGCGAGACAACACGAGCTATCTCGGGCAATAGGGCTTGCCTCCTGTGAACTAAAGGTATGGCGGCTTCACGGATACACCGAACGCTTGGTGAAATGGGTCTATTGCATGATATTGAATTGAATTGAAGTTTATTTGACATATGAAATGTCGGGGAGGGAGGAGCAAAAGGTTGCCGAAGCTACCTGACGAGGCTCCATTCCCCTTTTCGGCGCTACAGCAGTCACAGCAGCAGTGTAGATGTCATAAAAAAAAATTAAAGCTGAAAATATTTTTACATAGGCTGTTTTGACATAAATTAAACCCAAAAAAACACAAATTGAACACAAACATAAACCAAACACAAACTGGGATGATTTGCCTTAAATCAATTCATAAATGAATGCATATAATAGTAATCATCTGCATCTAGAGAGTATAAAGCTGCGGCCCAACATTTAAGCTGAGAGCGTAAAAATGTACTCTTTTATTTCCTTTTTAAAGCTCCGCAAAGAAGAACAGTTATTTATAAAATCTAATACTTCTGAAAATTTGTTTAAATATTCTGGAATCAAAAAGCTCGATTTCTGTGACCCGTAATTTGTGCGAATTCTCTCCTGAAGGAATAACTCATGCCGTAAATTGTATGTCGTAATTTTCTTTGGATATATATCTAGAGACGAAGACTCGCTGTTTTTTACCTCTTTATAAATTAATAAGGCTAATTTGAAGTTATATTGTTGCTGAATTGTAAAAATCTTGTGTTTGGAGAATGAAAGAGCTGTGTGAGCGCAAAAATCTAAATTGTCTATGCATCTAATCGCTTTCTTTTGTAGGACAAGTAACCTGTTAAGATTCGTTGTTGCTGTTGTACCCCAGATAAGTAGACAGTAGTTTAGGTGAGAGTATAATAATGCGTAATATAATTGACGTTTTAACCAACATGGAAGAAGCAATCTAAGCCTGCGTAATATGCCAATAGATTGGCAAAGTTTTGAGCAGAGATGTTCAACATGACGCGACCAAGTCAGACTTTCATCAAACCAGACACCAAGAAATTTATGTGAGCTTACGTTTTCGATAATAGTTCCTTCAAATGTGATACTCATGTCATAACTAACCGGTTTATTTTTTGGTTTAAAAATAATATATTTTGTTTTACTAGTGTTAAGTTGAAGTTTATTAGACCGCAACCATAGTGATAAATTGTTTAGCCACTCATTCGACAAGAATTCTAGTTCCCTCAAGTTCAAATGAGAAAAAAATACATTCGTATCGTCTGCGTACATGATAATGTCGGGTGTTCGTGGCAGATTAACAATGTCATTTATGTATAGAAGAAATAATAGGGGACCTAAGATAGATCCCTGAGGTACACCATACTCAATAGTTTCAAGCCTGGACTGCACGCCGTTTATTACCGTATACTGTGACCGTTCCGTTAGATAACTTCGAATTAGCTCCAACGCCGTACCTCTTATACCGTATTTTGGCAATTTTTTTAAAAGAATATCATGCTTGATCGAGTCAAAAGCTTTTCTAAAGTCTAAGAAAATTCCGAGTGTAAAGATTTTATTTTCTATATTGCTGATTATCTTATCTTTTACTTTCAATAACGCCATTTCGGTTGATTTGTCCTTTTGAAACCCATATTGCTGGTTTACGATCAGAGTATTGACTGTAAGGAAGTTGGTGAGTCTTGCGTTTATAAGTCGCTCTAATATTTTTGAAAACAATGGTAAAACCGATATTGGTCGATAATTATTTAGATTATTTGGTGCTCCCCCTTTATGCAACACGCACACCCTAGCAATTTTCATTCTCTCTGGGAAAATGGCTTTGCTTAATACGGCGTTAAAAATGTGAGCAAGAGGCGCTGAAATTAAGTTAGACACCGCTTTAATCGGTTCAGCTTTTATTTCATCCTCGCCAGCTGCGGTACTGTTAGCCAAAGCATTGATCATTGTAAATATTTCCTCCTCACATGTAGGAGACAGAAAAATTGAGGTAGGTACATTTTTGCTTACGTAAGATTCCGCTCCATCATGGTCCATCGAGAATGGTGATGCACCAGAGGCTACAAAGTGGGAATTAAACTTATTTGCTAATGATTCACCAGAGAACAGGACACCATCAATTGTTAATTGGTCCGGAAATCTATGTACATCTTTCGAGCTAAAGCTTGATACTGTTTCCCAAATCTTCTTCGGATTGCCTTGAATGCTCAAGAACTTATGCTTGTAATATTCCAGTCGTGCTTTCTTAATCTCACAATTAACCTTATTTCTCACCCTTTTATACTCTGACAGAACACATTTGTCTCTGCTCTTAATAAATCTGTCGTATAACTTGTTACGGTCACTAATCCGTTTATAGAGCGCCTGAGTTATCCAGGGCTTCCTTGCCTTCTTGTGCGTTCGTAATTTCAGCAACGGAAATGATAAGTGATAACAGTCGAGCAGCTTTTGTAAAAAGATATCATATGCTTGACTCGGGTCTTGTTCATGATATACATCATCCCAGTTTATGTCAGACATAAGTAGACAAAATGAATTAATTTTCTCGTTGTTGATAGATCTATACAACATTTCAGTTTTTGGACACTTTCTAGATGTTGAACATGGTAATACACAAAATATAGGCAGGTGGTCACTTAGGTCACACGACAAAACCCCAGAGATTACATTATTCACTTGTGAACTAATAACACATAGATCAATCAACGTTTCAGTTTCTTGTGTAATTCTTGTTGGTACATCAATCACATTTTTACAGTTGTAGGATTCAATGACATAAAGAAACTGTCGACAGTTTCCTGATGAGTCGTACGCTTAAAGTAGTTGCAAATCATTCGAGATAAGGTATCCGCTGCTCTGTAAAAACGTACTTATTTCAAGGACAACAAAAAAAACCTCGTCTTCTTTTCTTTCACAGTCAACTTTTCTATGAACCATACTTTTTGCAGCGTCCCTGACGCGTATTTGAAAAGGCTTGTGGTTAAAGGCTAGCGCTTTAATCCCTGAGACGTGCCTACTGAAGCCACAACCCTCCCCTCCCCACTTTCCGCCCGCAAACCAGGCGATGTGACGTCCATAAAAGTGCGCCAATCAGAGGGCCCGAAATTGGCTTGCATGTTTACTTATTCCATAAGTTTCTCTGAGCACGCCCCGATCGGCGCCCGCGGCTTCGAGGACTTCAATTAATTCATCTACTCACTGCGCATTATCTACGAGCAAAGCTTGCCTTTGACTTCAGTGACAAACTAGTACACCTAGCGAGACCACATTACTGGCTAAAAGGCCTCTTCACAAATATACCACAGCGTTACCTCAGCGCCATTGGTCAGCGCTGGACCTTGCTGATGCTGCGCTGAATTCACGCTGTTGGTGATGCACCGCTAATACAGCGCTGCACCAGTGCTACGTTCTGTCCAAGGTAGCGCTGTATGAGCGCAGTTCCCAGTGCTGATTTAGCATTGTGCTGTATGTATGAACCAAATTTAAAAGAGCAGTAGCGTGTAGGATTGCTCGAATAAGCTGGGTCAGTTTTTGTAGACGTACAAAAGACTTCGGTCTTTGTCCCTCCAATGGTCGGCGTGATGCGTTCATTGCTTTTCTTCCATGGCGTGCACAAGTATTTCATCATTGTCCTCTTTTCTTTTGAGAGAACGGCGAATGGATCGCCAGTAAGCGGGGAAAAAGGAGCGTGCCCAGAGGAAGCCCAGCGTGCGGTCAGTCGTCTAATGCACTTCCGCCATCGGCACACGCCACGGGGCACCGCGGAAGAAGCCACACATCCTCCCCCATCCCCTCTCCCCTATTCCCCTACCCCCATGGAAAACTTTGCTCCTTGCACATCACGCCCATGGCAGGACAACATAACAAAGAACCAGTGCGAGAAGGTCGAAACTAAAATCGAGGCTTCGTTCGGAGCAAGTTTTGTTGCTAACTTCTTATTTTTTACATGACTTACTTCTTTCAAGGAGCCAAAATATTTTGCGTAAATTGGAGAAATAGGCCACGAATGTGTGTTCTTTTAAAATTGCAATACAGACGGTAGTGATAGTTGAGACTTCGCAGAAACTAACGAAGGCTTCTGGCATACTCCCTTGTGATCTGGAGATCAGATGACAAGCATAGTAATATTCTGCCGAAGATCGGTATTACTTGTGGTCCTGTCACCCAACTGCTCGCAAGAATAATGGACACAAAGCGAAGACTCACGTGTTCCTTATACTTGGAGTAAAACATCTTCACGTTGTTTCGTAATTCTTTTTTTTTTATAACATATACGTATTTACGATAGACGCTTTGCACAGACGAGCAGATTACAAACCGCCATTGCAGACCTCTTGTCTTACCGAGGTACCGTTTCTTTCAGATGGTCTTTTCTAACCATGACATTCTCAACCGTACTGAAAGCATACCCTTCTTCATGCATGCTAATTTCATATCTTACGTGGGAGTATAATCTATTTTGTTACATTTAAAAGCGAAAGCTTCTTGTGGTCCTGATAAGATTCTCGACGGCTTTTTGCATCGGTATGCTGAAATGTTGGCACGTTTTCCTAACTGTCATCTTCCGTGTTTTTTGTTTGTTTGTTTTTCCTCGGGTACTCCGCCAAACGAGTGGCTATGGCGCGTGTTGCGCCTGTGTTCAAAAAGAATGGCCGACTTGCGTTAGGCAACTATACCTACCTATATCTTTGACATGCATTTCCTGTAAACTGTTGGAACATATTATCGCTAACCAAATTACAGGGTTTCTGAACGCAAATAACGTGCTCTCGCCCCATCAGCACGAAATTAGAAGGGATTCTCAACCATTACTCGGCAATTTTCCACGGTTCACGATTTTGCAACCATACCAGATAGATCAGGCCGAGTCGATGCTACTTTTTTTCATCTTTAGCAAGGCTTTCCACTTGGTTTTCCATGGAAAGTTAGTCGGCAAACTGGGTCTTCATCCCCTTATTGTTTGATAGGTATGTTGATACTTACAAAGTCGGAAACAATTAGTAGAGATTGGCGCTAGCTGCTGGGAAATATTAGACGTTACATCTGGAGTACCACAGGATAGGGTCCTTGGTCCTTTGCTGTTTTTAATTTATATTGATGACATGGTTTCCGCCCGCCACTCGTCTGTGAATGTACGTGTATTTTCATATGATAGCATGTTGTCTGAAGAAATAGCTTCGTCTGACAATCAACCATTAATGAGCAAAAACCTCCATTGAAATCCAAAGTAAAACATAAAATATAGATCTAAAAAAATTATTCATCTTCAAATTACAAACAAGAGAGGACCATTCAATTTTAAATACAAGCTAAATAACATTTTCATTGCTCAGGTCGATGATTAAAAGTACGTGGGAGTGACCATAAACAAAAACCTGGATTGGGCGACCCATATAAAAGTATATCCTAGGCTGCCTTCAAGAAGCTGGGTTTTTTAGGCACAAGCTAAAATATGCTACTCCAAATGTGGAATTATTGGCCTACAATTCACTCGTTAAACCTAAACTACAATATGGTAGTATAACTTGGGACCCTCATACTAAATCTAATTCTGAAATAGTAGAACGAGTTTAAAGACGTGATGTAAGGTTTACTTTTAAAAAAAATTGAAAAGAACTGATACGCCAACCAACAGAACACGAACTCTAGAGCCCCGTAGACGAACAGCATATTTACAATATTTGCACCCTCTTTATTAAAAAAAAAAAAAGAAAAACTGTCCTTAGATTTAGATTATTATTTAAAGCCGCTTTCCACAAGACGAACTATACTTCGTTTCAGCTTGGGTCCAGACGCAGCCGATGCTACAAGCGCGAGCATGTGGCCCTGAACAGTGCTTGCACTGCACGAGCGCGCGTGCTTGGCAGGGACGCTGAAAGGAGCTCGCGCTTGTAGCATCGGCTGCGTCTGGAACTAACCTTTTTTTTTCAATTTTCGTTTTCCTTCGCACGATTTAGGATTGGAATTCTCTTTCATATTCAGTTATTTCACCTTCAGATTTCGCTTTATCATTAGATCATTTATTACAGAATTGTGTGAGGTGTCGTTTTAGATTACTTTTTGAATATCGAAGTGTTTCGGTGTTGATAAATTTGGTGTTTATCTACTTCGGTGTTGTGCTACTCGACTGAAGAATTGGTTCTACTGCTTCTATAGTATTTTATCGCCTTTCTTTCGTTATCTGTTGATTTGCTTGTCTTGTTTCTTGCTCTGTTTTTTGCGTTTTGTTTTTATACGGGTATTTTATGCTTGTACTCTGCTTATTCTGCTTGGAACACTTGTCTGCAGAATCAAATAAATAAATACCGCGTTGAACACATTCCCCCGAAGCAGGAACGAAAGCTCGGTCCTCGTTCCTCCTCAAACTTAGAACGAGTTACCGTTACAAATAGGGCTGGGCGTCGATTAAAAATTTTAACCCGATTAATCGCCACCCTTTAATCGATTAATTAATCGATTAATCGGTCTCGTTCATTTCCATGCATAATAATATTGTTTAAAAGTAAAAATTGCATCTATTTTTTTTATTTTTTGCTGAATATGTGTTAAACGACGCAATAATTTCAATTATGAATCAACTTCGATATACAGTTGAGAACAGTTCAAAAACACTCACACTCACATATTATTACTTCAGCTCCATGAGGCAAAAATGTTCGTTGATATTCTCCGGGAAGGGCGACCTCCTTTGATTGCTCACAGTAGTCTCTGCTGCGCTAAACGGACACTCGCACGGCGTTGAAATCGCTGGGACATGTGTAACCTTCTGCACTTGTCTGAAGTTACAAATCTCCCCCTTACAGTTTACCTTAAGTTAATATTTCACCTAAATTTTTCACTTCATATAGGTGTGCTCGTCCATGTCTGCATGGTGAAAGCATTTCATTTTATTTAATTTTGGTTCGTCAAAATTTTACCGATTAACCGGTTAAACAAATTAATCGCGATTAAAGCATTAATCGATTAATCGGTAGGTTAATCGATCAATTGCCCAGCCCTAGTTACGAGTTACATAGGTTCGAAAACAACGCGCCCCCGTTACGCTTCTATGATTGAAGCGTGCCCTTTTGCTGGATAATTCCTGGATATATTCGTAGAAAGATATCCACACCGAACCACGTGGCAAGTCGTCCCAACCACATTTGTTCAGGTCTTTGTCTTCCACCATCTCTCGGACACTACCTATAATCATAACGTAGATTGAACTCGTTTTAGGTGAATCGGTTGAATATTAGCTCGAAGTAATCAAGAGTCATCACAATGTCAATTAGGCCGAATTAACGTTCACTGGGTCAAAAGTAACTCGAAGTAATCAAAGGAGGAATGGTAAAGTGAATTGAGCTCAAGATAGATCAATTGGTGGTACAATACTTCACAGTAATTGAAACGCCAAAATGTCAATTAGGCCAAATTAAAGTCCATTGGATCAATAGTAACTCAAAGTGATCAAAAGAGTAATTATCATGTCTATTAGACTCATAATAAATCAATGGTTTAAATACTGGTTAAAAAATCAAGAGTTATCAGAAAGTTAATTAGGCCGAATTAGAGTCCGACGGGTCAATAGTAATTCGAATACATCAAGATCGTAATATTAATGTTAATTCAGCTCATAATAGATCAGTTGGTGATCTAATAACTTGAAGCAATCAAAAATCACTAAAATGTCAAATAGGCCGAATTAAAATTCACTGGAGTGAACAGTAACCCAAAGTAATCAAAAGAGTCATAAAAATACCAATTCGGCCGAATGAAAGTCCATTGGATCAAAAGTAACGAGTTAGTCAAAAGAGTAATATTAATTTGAAATGAGCTCATAATAACTGGTCTATAACGTGTCAAGTAATCAGGACAAACACAAAAAACACAATTAGGCTGACATAAATTCAACTGAGTTAATAGCAACTCGAAGTATAATCAGATAAGTAACATAACGTCATTTGAGCTCATAACAAATCAATTGTTTGAATATTAGCTCAAAGTAATCAGAGTCATCTAGATGTCAATTAGGACGATTTAAAGTCCATTGGGTCGATGTAGTAACTCGAAGTAATCAAAAGAGTAGCAATAATGTGACTTCTCTTGATAAATTAGTTAGTTAATTATTTGCTTCAAGTAAATACAAGAGCGATCAAGATGCCAATTAGGCCAAATCAAACCATTGGGTCACTAGTAAGTCGAAGTAATCAAAATAATGATCATAATGGTAACTGAGCTGAGAATAAATCACTTGGTTGTATAAAAACTTAAAGTGATAAAGAGTGTAATATGCGAATTAGACCTGCAGAAAGTCAAATGGGTCACTCGTAACTCGAAGTAATCAAAATGTCAATAATGCTTATTGAGTTGAGTAGTCACACTCAGTTGTGTTACTAATATATCTGGAAAGGATAAAAAGTAACCACTAAATTAACTGCGTTAATTTAAAGTCAATTAGGAGTAATCAAATCAGATCAAAGGAGTAATCCAAATCTTAGCTGAACTTATATGAAGTCGCATTTGTCAATAATCATTCAAAGGAATCGACTCAGTAACGAACATTTTGCTTCTATAAAGTTATTTGCGTTGGTAATAGTTATAAAACCAAAAAATAATCGGAAAGTCAAATGCGCTCCTACCAAATTATATGTTTTGCCAATAATTCCTTGAAGTAATCAGAGAGGGTAATAATAAAAATGTTTGTTGAACTTTTATTATACAAATTGAGTTATTAACAGGTCGAAGTAATTTCAAGGTGGAAGCCATACGTCAACTAAGCTTTAAATAAAGTCAGTTGTGTAAGTAATAGCGCACAGAAATCAAAAGAGTAATAATAAATTGCTATTGCACTTATATCATCTTAATTGTATCAATAATAAGTCGAAGTAATAAAAAAGAGTACACAAAAGGTCAATTCAGCTAAACTAAACTCGTATGTATGCTACTAAAAACTCTAGGTTACCAAAAGATTATTCAACATGTCAATTTAACAATAAAATCTTCAGTTGGGCTAGTTGGTTCATGAGTGGACAGAAGCGCCGATGGACAGGGACAAAGTGAAGAAGGTAACGGAAACGCGGAGCGAATTAAGCCTCGTCAATCGTGCGACTATACTCCGTTTCACCTTATGTTGTACCGCAGACAAGGTTAGAAGCGCGACTCATAGCGTTGGGAGCTACTCTTAACGCACGAGAGCTTGTGCCGCCGAGATGTGCCCTAGAGCAAGGAGCTCGCGCTGCAGCCTTTCCTGCGGTACATCATAAGGTGAAACAGAGTATAGTAACTCCAAGTGATCGAAATAGTGATCAAAATATCAGTTGTCCCCAACAAAATCTAATTGTATAAACAATTACAAGTTATTAAAAGTGTAAGCGAAACATGATAACTGAGGACAAATACGTGCTGTATATTATGGATTAAATTGACTGACCCCGGAATTAAGTTGGGTAGCACTAGAATTAAGTTGGATGGCACTTGGATTCAATTGACCATCCTTTGGGTTAAAATGTGCGGGAAAATCTGTAGTGCACGGGGATAGAAAGCCAAAAGCCTGCTTTTTTGTACGACCATTTTAAAATATAACTGACTATTTCTCACTTCATTTCCTTCGAAAGTTTTCCACTTTTTCACTATGATGCATCCGCGGTACCCGAACACATCAGCCGAACCCAGCTCAAGGACTAGACACGAGTACTGCGTCACTCGGACGTAGGCGCTCGTCAACAATCAATCCGTCGACGAATATTTAGATTCGCGTTCGTTGCCAAAGAGTGCCATGACGGCTCTTATCGACACTTGCAAGTATACAAGTCACATGGTGCGCTTAAAAAGCACGGTGGAAGCTTGGAGTCATCGGTTCCAATGAAATACTGACTTCACGGCCATGTGATTTATCATTTCGCTTTTGAATTGAGGAGGAAAGCTTAGGAGGAACAAGTTGAGAAATTATTTCATGGTGACTATATCGCAGGCTTGTATGTACTGTTGTAACTTGTGTATCACAAATTTAAAGCGGCGAGGAACGATAAATAAGGTTTAATTCCTTTTGACTAATATTGATATTCAGTATTGTTTGTTAATTTTGTTTTTCGTGTGCCCCTTTCTTCACTTACTTTAACAGTGCTGAGTAGTTGGCAACTTGACGTCAGTAAAGAAGATTAACACTTTCCTTGCTGTCCTCCATTTTTAATTTTGACATTATTTCATTGCATTTGAATTTATGTCAAATGAACCAATAACTGAAATTCAATTGTTTTGTCAAGGCGTATATTATACGGTTTCTATATTGGAAAGGTTCTAAACAAATCACAACAAATGTGTTCCTCAAATTAATATTACATTAACATACAATTCCGCAATACTTGACCAGTTCTATCATGCCTTCCCCCTCCCAACTACTCGCTTCATCATTCTATTGCTACACAGCCCTGGTGCTTGTTCAACAGCCACCAGTATCACGAAGTGTTTTCCGAAGCTGAAACGCTAGTTTTCAGTCAAACCTGGTAGGTAAACGCCACGCATTTACCTACTAGGTTCGAAAGTGCGATACCGGAAGCTGCGCTCGCCAGATCTTCCTACTTCTCTCCAACATTGCAACAGTTGCCATTAAACGAACCAGCAGAGAGAATCTGCTACAGACGGATACAAACTTTAGCAGTCAAGTTTTACATTCCACACGCGCCCCTTCGAGTAAAAAAAGTCGCCTCTTTCCCCTATATTATGGCAAAAGCAGTGATAAGTTGTAACGCAGAATGCGATGCAGCATCGAGCTAGCAGCATCGGGCCTCGAAAAAGTCAATCAGGGGCCTCGAATTCGCCCCATGGTTTTACTCCTGAGGAAGCCGCTATGCGCTGGCCGTACATATCCGTCATCATTCCCTTTTGAAGCGGTAGCTTTACAGTCGACACTTTGCAGAGATTTCGACCTCGTCGGTTGTCGCCGCCGCGCGCGTGGAATGGAATAGAATGGAAAACATTTTTCTCTCCCCTCTTGGCGTGAGGAGAGGGGAGTCAGGACTTTCTGTCGGCCGTGCCTCGCAAAGAGAGCTAAGAGGGCAGCCCTGGCGTCAGAATGGCGCAACGAAGGGAGAATCCTCAGGATGTCGTCTGCTTGAAATACTTGTTTTCAGACATTACTCGCGTTGTGCGAGATCCCACTTTGGCAGTACCCAGTTGCTACGCGTAATGTCGGATGTTTTTAGAGACTTCTACCGCGATTACTTCACGGATCACTGGTGGCAGTCGTCAGTGGCAACCACGACGGCCATGAGAAGTAACCACGTCGCACCTCCGTCCTCAGGTGCGCGACGGCACCACTCCACCGCATCGCGCGACCGTTGCTGTACAAGCAGATTGGACCATCTCAACTGAACAACTGTTTATTAAAGGTACACACTGAAAGTTACACTGTTACTAAAGACAATTTCGAGCAGAAGATGCGTTAGCCGCGCCTTTCCTTTAGGAGGACCCAGCACAAAGGGACCTGAGCCACACCCCGGCAACCCAGAGATTCCCTCGTTTCTCTCTCTCCTGGTCATCAAACACATACGCTGACCACGTATGACTACACAGCTCTCCGGAAAAGCTCCCCGTCCCTGGGTCGCGTTTCCAGACTCCGTGCCCCCTGGCCCCGGCTCAAGTGATTTGTGGTATACGTGTCAGTAGACCGAGGTGGCGCGTGAAACTCTGTCCACAACGACCGTGCTACAGGTATCATTTTCGTTTCTTCGCATATTGTGGCGGAATAATTCGACTGTTTTGGGGTAGTGCTTTCACTTTCGTAACGCTCGATAGGCAACCTGCATGGATGGATGGATGAATACGGCTGAGGCCATTGGATCGGGCGGTAGCTTACGCCGCTAGCAATTTGTCTTACCATTTGAGCTTAGACTATTAAAATGTGAAAACTATAAACACTCCACATGAAAAGAAAGTGAGCCCTGAAACCCCCTTGCCATCAGTTAATAAGAAAATACCTAGTTTTCTCAGGCTTTCTGACCATTCACTTAATCTTTGCTTGCTAATCTCTACTTTCTTGTAATCCACTTTTCCTTCGCTGTCTCTAAACCCAATGACTTTATTAAATCTATGTTGTACTTCGGTAGGCATGGGTGGCGACCTGTTTACAGTGGAGTCATCAAGTGCTCAGCCGTCGTCCACAAACAGCGCGCATGTATCCATTTCCTGGTACTTCGCTCTGTAGGTTCTGGTTCACGAAACACCTGTCCTTGCCTCAAACAACAATGAACTTCCCTAGAATTATCATAATGCTTTGTCTTGTCAGCTAACTGTTTTGTTTATTCATTGCTTTCCAGAGCCGTCTTTGTCTGCATTCCCTCTGCGCACTGAACTCTTTCTGTGGCCTTAACTCTTCTTAACGGATGCTCTTCCGTAACCCCACTATTAGCCCCGAGAGCGAACACAAGCGTCGCTGCGGTCGCCGCGCCCTGATTGGGTGAGGTGTACCGTGACGTCAGGCGGAGGACTCCGCTCCGCGATCTCGCATCGGCTCGCTTCCCAGCACCGGTTTCCTGGTTTGGCGTTGTGTGCCGCAAGCTCTTCGAGGAGCTGGACCTCGTTTACCCGGTGTACAAGACGTTGAGTTAGGCCGATATTGACGTGCTTCCGTACATTTTATAAGCCTGCTTGTCCCTTTTACCTTTAAAATGGGGTTACAAATCCCGAAAGCTATCGGCGGAGGCGATTCCGCCGATGAACCTCCCCGTCCGTCCACACGACACAAGGCAATCTTGCGAGGGGTCGGTGAAGTGTTTCAGACGCTGGAATTCTGTTCCTTGCATGTTCATGATTTAGGACGATATTACATCCCGCTTTCAAGGCATTTGAAGTGGCATTTATATCATGGGCCTTTGGGTGGTCGGCAAATTAGCTCGCGACCCCGACTCTGCGCTGCCACTCTGCATGCGCTGGTTCGCAGATGTTTTAAAGGCCCTGCGTCTGGATGATCTTTGAAGTGCTCGTGGAACAGGGTTGTTTTACATAAATGTAGCTTCTTCGTGAATTAATTATATAGTTTATACACCTATGCAAGCATATTTCTTAGAAGATGCACAATTACTGGAAATTAGTTTGTATGGTAGCAGCAAAAATGGCCGAATTGCCCCCAGTTGCCTGTATGATATGTATTGAACTGCCCAAAATATGCACAGCAATAGTACCGTAATTTGGAATGTTTATACTTTTTCCTGACATTCTTTATTCCAGCCTTGGGTATTCGGAAAATACACCGTTTAGTTTGAATTGTCATTTATTTCCAATTAAAAGAGACACTGCTGCAGGTCCCCAAAAGCTTCCTCAGCCTCCAAACTCCCTACAGCTGGACTCTCTGACAACAGAGGAAAACAGGCGTAAAAGCAAGCATTCGAACGTCTGTCCAGTGGTAGATGCAGCACTAGTAGCAGAAAATGTGGAACCTGTGAAGGGTGACAGTCTGCGTGAGAAAAACTTCTGGTATTTTAGCTTCAGGACAATTCGATTTAAGTAAAATCTCAATTTTAGGGCTTAAGGGACTAATAACGAGCTAGGCACCTTCGCTTACGTTTGTTATACATTACTTGAGGGTTGATATAAACAAGTCCACAGATACCACCCGTGTAGTCCATTGAAATACTATCCGAATCCAGCAAAGGTCAAATGCAAGCAATGTATATAATAAATGTTCCTTGTTTTTTTTACTTTGCCCCTGCACTTGGGCTGTCTTACTTGTGATTCTCTCCCCATGGCCCAGACTGTATTTAGCATGTTGCTCGAGCAGCATGCAGCTTTTCTGCTTCGGCGATCTTGTTTAAAAACAGAGATACAAAAAAATAGTATACATAACCTGCCAATTCATTCAGACCATCAGCAGCATTTATTGTGTGAGATGTAAATCTATAGTGATGCTCCTGCAATTGTGGCCATATTTCTTTATTTTCATATACCAGCTGTGATTCATGCGTTGCCTGCCCTGTCAACCAGGCTTAAAATGTTGGTTGAAGTTTCGCCTGCAGCTACAGGCCATACCTCAATAAAGCCACATATAAAAATTTACACTTCCTACGAAAAACACGCCAAAAAAAATTAAATAGAAACGAGCGCGCCGACAGCTAGCGTCGTCACAGCCTCCACAGGGCGAGCGGGGCGAGTCGGGGAAAAATTCTCTCCTCGCCGTGACGTCACCCCGGTTCGCCGTAAGGGGGCGCCACGCGAACTTCTCGGGGCTAATAGCCCTAAAAAACTTTCCTCTTAATTTCCTAGTGCGCTGTCTCCACTTTGTGTCTATACTCCTCATGTATAAAGAAGCTGAAAACCTTTCGTGCCCATTGCTCCCTATCCATTTGCCTCAACCGATCTGTTTGTTTGGCGCCATCTAGCGACTGAAGCAAGAAATATTGGGTATCCCTGGGAGTGGCGGCTGCATTGTTCAAACGTGACCTTTTACTCTGGTGGCGCCGCTTAGCCTAGTGTCTGAAGCAAGAAATACTGGGTATCCCAGGAAGCCGCGATCGCGTAACATGCCAGTACACCGGAAGCTACAGCCCTTGGGGGCCAATGGGAACGTGACTGCGTATCACCGGAGCGCGCCTCCGAAAAGCCTGATACTCCGAAGAAGTATCAGGCTTTTCGCTGCGTCATGCTCCAATATGTGTGCGTTCCGCTCGCATACGTCGCGCATGTCGAAGCCGTCGGCACGCAATGTGGGGCTTATCGTTCACCCTTTGCCAAGTTACAACAAGACAAGCTATGACCGTGGGCTCTCACTCTGCCGGCGCCGCCTGGCTGTTGCCGGCTGGCTATAGTTTCCTGAAAGCTGAGTTTCGATAGTATCGATTATTGACCAAAAGCCAGCTATCGA
>JAZHYW010031917.1:0-20979 GCA_037355805.1 Ixodes ricinus | reverse complement strand
TGATTTTCAGACGTCCCTCTTTCTGTGTCTTTTCCATTGACTAAAGGTTTTCTGGTTTTTGTTTTGTTACACAGTCTTGGACACTGAAAAAAATGCATCAATATCCGTTAGAACTCCTGCACCCAACTGTTACCACGCGAGAACCCCGCAAAATAAACCCTATATAAGTAACAAAAAAGTTAAGGAGACCCTGCTCTTTGTAATGATATTGTTTTTGTACATTATAGAATTTCCCTCTCAGAAATAAATTTAAAATGACCCCGCTGGACGAAAAAAGGAACGCCGTTCCTCTTTCCGTTCCAGTAAAAACGTAACGAGTTCCCGTTCCAGTTCCACTAATGCAAAATGGAACGGCGGCGTTCCTTCGTTCCTCCTAAAAGGAACGCGTTCCAGGAACGCCGTTCCGTACAACACTGGGACAGACGCTGCACGAACGAGTGAACTAAACTGCCAGTATACAAATGAGTGCCCCCTATATACCACTTTTCACACGTTGGGTCGAACATCATGCTGCCCCTCGATTCGACTCTGCCGAGTACGGGACCTCACAGAGTCACAGAACAGAGTGGACGGAACTTCGCTAGAACAGAACTGGTGGCGCCATCTGCCTGTTGAACGTGGAAACTGCGGAACAGCGGGGCGAAGTGGCGGTAAGTGTAGTGGCGGTCAGGCGGAGTGGTTCACTTGGTGTCGTTCTTGGTGTGGATGGGCCGCAGGGGCGGACGCAGGTATTTCTTGAGGGGGGGGGGGGGGGCGGTTCAGGTGTTGGTCAGCGTATCATATGCTAGACACCCCCCCCGCTTCTTCCCGTTTCCACGCCCTAAATTTTTACAGATGCAGAATTAAAGAGGGGGTCAGGACATCCGGACCCCCTCTGAATCCTCCCCTCATGGGCCGCTCACTCGGAGTCCTGAAATATCGGTCCACAGGCATGCGAGACAGACCACAGAAACTGCCTGATATGTTGCTACAGGAGGAAGAACGACGGTAACCTCTTTTGTTCCTTAGTATTAATGCGGGGCAGTGTTGTCACCAAGTCCAGATTCGCCTCAGAAGCTGCGAAGCTGAGCCCGTGGAAATAAATGCGGCAAAGCTTGACTGGAACACTCGACTGTCTTTTCGAAGTGTCTAGCGTTACGTCCGACGTAACCCAAGTTACGTCCAAATCTCCGCCTTCCCTAGGTTCACGGGGGAGAGAGAGGAGGGCGGGGGGGGGAGGGGGAGGTTAGGTATACGCGTTTCCAGTGCTCCGTCCGGACGTAACGCTAGCCACAGCGCTGTCTTTTTAGGGATTTCCAAATGATAAAGAGGAACATAATAGATGATTCAATTGGATAAACTCCACAGAGAATCAGACATAATTAATTTTACGTTGTAATGCTATTTCGACAAATGAGGCGTATAAGTGTGCTCACGCTACAAATCTTTCCGCGTAAAAAAAAAGTTTAGATTTTTTTTGTATGTAGAGAGTGCACATTGCGAAGGAAATATCAGACAAGGCGCAACCACATCTCTTTCTTAAAATGTAGCACAAAAAGCGAAAAATCGAAACTCAGTGGTTAGACGATTAAACACTGGATGGCAGCACTGCCTTTCGTGAAGGTTAACGCTGAGAAGTACTACTACTGAGGCAAGCTTTGAAGAAAAGTATTTGCAGGATTTTTCTAATCGTCGCGTATATAGAGGTATTCGTAGTAAGTATTCGTAGGATTTTTATGATCGTCGCGTATCGCTATCGTAGTCATCGTTCTGGTGACTCCGATAGCGATACCCGATACTCCGCCGCCGCCTTTGCACATGCATCGTGTCGTTATCGGATGTCGGAGGTATCGGAACGATGTACTAAAACTCTCTCATAGAGAGTTTTAGTAGATCGTTTCGATTTCTCCGATAGCGATACCCGATACACCGCCGCCGCCTTTAAGCATGCATCGTGTCGTTATCGGGTGTCGGAGGTATCGGAACGATGCACTAAAACTCTCTACTAAAGAGTTCTAGTAGATCGTTCCGGTGACTCCGATAGCGATACCCGATACACCGCCGCCGCCTTTGCGCATGCATCGTGTCGTTATCGGGTGTCGGAGGTATCGGAACGATGTACTAAAACTCTCTCATAGAGAGTTTTAGTAGATCGTTTCGATTTCTCCGATAGCGATACCCGATACACCGCCGCCGCCTTTAAGCATGCATCGTGTCGTTATCGGGTGTCGGAGGTATCGGAACGATGTACTAAAACTCTCTACTAAAGAGTTTTAGTAGATCGTTCCGGTGACTCCGATAGCGATACCCGATACACCGCCGCCGCCTTTGCGCATGCATCGTGTCGTTATCGGGATGTCGGAGGTATCGGAACGATGTACTAAAACTCTCTCATAGAGAGTTTTAGTAGATCGTTTCGATGTCTCCGATAGCGATACCCGATACACCGCCGCCGCCTTTGCGCATGCATCGTGTCGTTATCGGGTGTCGGAGGTATCGGAACGATGTACTAAAACTCTCTACTAGAGAGTTTTAGTAGATCGTTCCGGTGACTCCGATAGCGATACCCGATACACCGCCGCCGCCTTTGCGCATGCATCGTGTCGTTATCGGGTGTCGGAGGTATCGGAACGATGTACTAAAACTCTCTACTAGAGAGTTTTAGTAGATCGTTCCGGTGACTCCGATAGCGATACCCGATACACCGCCGCCGCCTTTAAGCATGCATCGTGTCGTTATCGGGTGTCGGAGGTATCGGAACGATGTACTAAAACTCTCTACTAGAGAGTTTTAGTAGATCGTTCCGGTGACTCCGATAGCGATACCCGATACACCGCCGCCGCCTTTGCGCATGCATCGTGTCGTTATCGGGTGTCGGAGGTATCGGAACGATGTACTAAAACTCTCTACTAGAGAGTTTTAGTAGATCGTTCCGGTGACTCCGATAGCGATACCCGATACACCGCCGCCGCCTTTGCGCATGCATCGTGTCGTTATCGGGTGTCGGAGGTATCGGAACGATGTACTAAAACTCTCTACTAGAGAGTTTTAGTAGATCGTTTCGATGACTCCGATAGCGATACCCGATACACCGCCGCCGCCTTTAAGCATGCATCGTGTCGTTATCGGGTGTCGGAGGTATCGGAACGATGTACTAAAACTCTCTAATAGAGAGTTTTAGTAGATCGTTCCGATGACTCCGATAGCGATACCCGATACACCGCCGCCGCCTTTGCGCATGCATCGTGTCGTTATCGGGTGTCGGAGGTATCGGAACGATGTACTAAAACTCTCTAATAGAGAGTTTTAGTAGATCGTTCCGGTGACTCCGATAGCGATACCCGATACACCGCCGCCGCCTTTGCGCATGCATCGTGTCGTTATCGGGTGTCGGAGGTATCGGAACGATGTACTAAAACTCTCTAATAGAGGGTTTTAGTAGATCGTTTCGATGACTCCGATAGCGATACCCGATACACCGCCGCCGCCTTTAAGCATGCATCGTGTCGTTATCGGGTGTCGGAGGTATCGGAACGATGTACTAAAACTCTCTAATAGAGAGTTTTAGTAGATCGTTCCGGTGACTCCGATAGCGATACCCGATACACCGCCGCCGCCTTTGCGCATGCATCGTGTCGTTATCGGGTGTCGGAGGTATCGGAACGATGTACTAAAACTCTCTAATAGAGAGTTTTAGTAGATCGTTCCGATGACTCCGATAGCGATACCCGATACACCGCCGCCGCCTTTAAGCATGCATCGTGTCGTTATCGGGTGTCGGAGGTATCGGAACGATGTACTAAAACTCTCTAATAGAGAGTTTTAGTAGATCGTTTCGATGACTCCGATAGCGATACCCGATACACCGCCGCCGCCTTTGCGCATGCATCGTGTCGTTATCGGGTGTCGGAGGTATCGGAACGATGTACTAAAACTCTCTCATAGAGAGTTTTAGTAGATCGTTCCGATGACTCCGATAGCGATACCCGATACACCGCCGCCGCCTTTAAGCATGCATCGTGTCGTTATCGGGTGTCGGAGGTATCGGAACGATGTACTAAACTCTCTAATAGAGAGTTTTAGTAGATCGTTCCGGTGACTCCGATAGCGATACCCGATACACCGCCGCCGCCTTTGCGCATGCATCGTGTCGTTATCGGGTGTCGGAGGTATCGGAACGATGTACTAAAACTCTCTAATAGAGAGTTTTAGTAGATCGTTCGATGTCTCCGATAGCGATACCCGATACACCGCCGCCGCCTTTAAGCATGCATCGTGTCGTTATCGGGTGTCGGAGGTATCGGAACGATGTACTAAAACTCTCTACTAGAGAGTTTTAGTAGATCGTTCCGGTGACTCCGATAGCGATACCCGATACACCGCCGCCGCCTTTGCGCATGCATCGTGTCGTTATCGGGTGTCGGAGGTATCGGAACGATGTACTAAAACTCTCTAATAGAGAGTTTTAGTAGATCGTTCCGATGACTCCGATAGCGATACCCGATACACCGCCGCCGCCTTTGCGCATGCATCGTGTCGTTATCGGGTGTCGGAGGTATCGGAACGATGTACTAAAACTCTCTACTAGAGAGTTTTAGTAGATCGTTCCGGTGACTCCGATAGCGATACCCGATACACCGCCGCCGCCTTTGCGCATGCATCGTGTCGTTATCGGGTGTCGGAGGTATCGGAACGATGTACTAAAACTCTCTCATAGAGAGTTTTAGTAGATCGTTCCGATGACTCCGATAGCGATACCCGATACACCGCCGCCGCCTTTAAGCATGCATCGTGTCGTTATCGGGTGTCGGAGGTATCGGAACGATGTACTAAAACTCTTTAATAGAGAGTTTTAGTAGATCGTTCCGGTGACTCCGATAGCGATACCCGATACACCGCCGCCGCCTTTGCGCATGCATCGTGTCGTTATCGGGTGTCGGAGGTATCGGAACGATGTACTAAAACTCTCTCATAGAGAGTTTTAGTAGATCGTTCCGATGACTCCGATAGCGATACCCGATACACCGCCGCCGCCTTTGCGCATGCATCGTGTCGTTATCGGGTGTCGGAGGTATCGGAACGATGTACTAAAACTCTCTACTAGAGAGTTTTAGTAGATCGTTCCGGTGACTCCGATAGCGATACCCGATACACCGCCGCCGCCTTTACGCATGCATCGTGTCGTTATCGGGTGTCGGAGGTATCGGAACGATGTACTAAAACCCTCTAATAGAGAGTTTTAGTAGATCGTTCCGATGACTCCGATAGCGATACCCGATACACCGCCGCCGCCTTTGCGCATGCATCGTGTCGTTATCGGGTGTCGGAGGTATCGGAACGATGTACTAAAACTCTCTAATAGAGAGTTTTAGTAGATCGTTCCGGTGACTCCGATAGCGATACCCGATACACCGCCGCCGCCTTTAAGCATGCATCGTGTCGTTATCGGGTGTCGGAGGTATCGGAACGATGTACTAAAACTCTCTAATAGAGAGTTTTAGTAGATCGTTCCGGTGACTCCGATAGCGATACCCGATACTACTGCCGCCGCCTTTGCGCATGCATCGTGTCGTTATCGGGTGTCGGAGGTATCGGAACGATGTACTAAAACTCTTTAATAGAGAGTTTTAGTAGATCGTTCTGGTGACTCCGATAGCGATACCCGATACTACCGCCGCCGCCTTTGCGCATGCATCGTGTCGTTATCGGGTGTCGGAGGTATCGGAACGATGTACTAAAACTCTCTAATAGAGAGTTTTAGTAGATCGTTCCGGTGACTCCGATAGCGATACCCGATACTCACCGCCGCCTTTGCGCATGCATCGTGTCGTTATCGGGTGTCGGAGGTATCGGAACGATGTACTAAAACTCTCTAATAGAGGGTTTTAGTAGATCGTTCCGGTGACTCCGATAGCGATACCCGATACTACCGCCGCCGCCTTTGCGCATGCATCGTGTCGTTATCGGCTGTCGGAGGCATCGGAACGATGTACTAAAACTCTCTAATAGAGAGTTTTAGTAGATCGTTCCGGTGACTCCGATAGCGATACCCGATACTACCACCGCCGCCTTTGCGCATGCATCGTGTCGTTATCGGGTGTCGGAGGTATCGGAACGATGTACTAAAACTCTCTAATAGAGGGTTTTAGTAGATCGTTCCGGTGACTCCGATAGCGATACCCGATACACCGCCGCCGCCTTTGCGCATGCATCGTGTCGTTATCGGGTGTCGGAGGTATCGGAACGATGTACTAAAACTCTCTAATAGAGAGTTTTAGTAGATCGTTCCGATGACTCCGATAGCGATACCCGATGCACCGCCGCCGCCTTTGCGCATGCATCGTGTCGTTATCGGGTGTCGGAGGTATCGGAACGATGTACTAAAACTCTCTAATAGAGAGTTTTAGTAGATCGTTCCGGTGACTCCGATAGCGATACCCGATACACCGCCGCCGCCTTTGCGCATGCATCGTGTCGTTATCGGGTGTCGGAGGTATCGGAACGATGTACTAAAACTCTCTAATAGAGAGTTTTAGTAGATCGTTTCGATGACTCCGATAGCGATACCCGATACTACCGCCGCCGCCTTTAAGCATGCATCGTGTCGTTATCGGGTGTCGGAGGTATCGGAACGATGTACTAAAACTCTCTAATAGAGAGTTTTAGTAGATCGTTTCGATGACTCCGATAGCGATACCCGATACACTGCCGCCGCCTTTGCGCATGCATCGTGTCGTTATCGGGTGTCGGAGGTATCGGAACGATGTACTAAAACTCTCTATAGAGAGTTTTAGTAGATCGCTCCGGTGACTCCGATAGCGATACCCGATACACCGCCGCCGCCTTTGCGCATGCATCGTGTCGTTATCGGGTGTCGGAGGTATCGGAACAATGTACTAAAACTCTCTACTAGAGAGTTTTAGTAGATCGTTCCGGTGACTCCGATAGCGATACCCGATACACCGCCGCCGCCTTTGCGCATGCATCATGTCGTTATCGGGTGTCGGAGGTATCGGAACGATGCACTAAAACTCTCTAATAGAGAGTTATAGTAGATCGTTTTGATGACTCCGATAGCGATACCCGATGCTACGCCGACGCCTTTGCACATGCATGGTGTCGTTATCGGCTGTCGGCGGCATCGGTACGATCGTACTACAAGCTCTCTAATAGAGAGTTTTAGTAACACCGTTTTTAGTTCGGTTGTTTGCGAAGAGCTTACTAATAAGACTGATCTCACCAGTCAGTTCGGCTACGCCACCGCTGCCGCAATGCATCGAGGGAACTTTAGTATGTATGCACGTGCAACAACCTAGCTGGAGCTCTGGGTGTGTAGAGCACGAGACAACACGAGCCATCTCGGGCAATAGCGCTTGCCTCCTGTGAACTAAAGGTATGGCGGCTTCGCGCATGCGCCGAACGCTTGGTGAAATGGGTCTATTGCATGATATATGAGTCGTCCCTTAAAGTAGTTGCAAATCATTCGAGATAAGGTATCCGCTGTTCTGTAAAAACGTACTTATTTCAAGGACAACAAAAAAACCTCGTCTTCTTTTCTTTCACAGTCAACTTTTCTATGAACCATACTTTTCGCAGCGTCCCTGACGCGTATTTGGAAAGGCTTGTGGTTAAAGGCTAGCGCTTTAATCACTGAGGCGTGCCTACTGAAGCCACAACCCCCTCCCCCTCCGCTCTTTCCGCCCGCAAACCAGGCGATGTGACGTCCATAAGAATGCGCCAATCAGAGGGCCCGAAATTGGCTTGCATGTTTACTTATTCCACAAGTTTCTCTGAGTGCGCCCCCGATCGGCGCCCGCGGCTTCGAGACTTCAATTAATTCATCTTCTCGCTGCGCATTATCTACGAGCAAAGCTTGCCTTTGACTTCAGTGACGAACTAGTACACCTAGCGAGACCTCATTACTGGCTAAAAGGCCTCTTCACAAATATACCACAGCGTTACCTCAGCGCCATTGGTCAGCGCTGGTAGCGCCGACCTTGCTGATGCTGCACTGAATTCACGCTATTGGTGATGCACCGCTAATACAGCGCTGCAGCAGTGCTAAGTTTTCTCCAAGTCAGCGCTGTATGAGCGCAGTTCCCAGTGCCGATTTATAGCTATGTGCTGTATGTGTGAACCAATTTTAAAGGAGCGGTAGCGTGTAGGATTGCTCGAATAAGCTGGGTCAGTTTTTGTAGACGTACAAAAGACTTCGGTCTTTGTCCCTCCAATGGTCGGCGTGATGCGTTCATTGCTTGTCTTCCATGGCGTGCACAAGTATTTCATCATTGTCCTCTTTTCTTTTGAGAGAACGGCGAATGGATCGCCAGTAAGCGGGGAAAAAGAAGCGTGCCCAAGAGGAAGCCCAGCGTGCGGTCAGTCGTCTAATGCACTTCCGCCATCGGCACACGCCACGGGGCACCGCAGAAGAAACCACACATCCTCCCCCCCCTCCCCTCCCCACTACCACCATGGAAAACTTTGCTCCCTGCACATCACACCCATGGCAGGACAACATAACAAAGAACCAGTGCGAGAAGGTCGAAACTAAAATCGAGGCTTCGTTCGGAGCAAGTTTTGTTGCTAACTTCTTATTTTTTACATGACTTACTTCTTTCAAGGAGCCAAAATATTTTGCGTAAATTGGAGAAATAGGCCACGAATGTGTGTTTCTTTTGAAATTGCAATACAGACGGTAATGATAGTTGAGACTTCGCAGAAACTAACTAAGGCTTCTAGACATACTCCTTTGTGATCTGGAGATCAAATGACAAGCATAGTGATATTCTGCCGAAGATCGGTATTACTTGTGGTCCTGTCACCCAACTGCTCGCAAGAATAATGGATACAAAGCGAAGACTCACGTGTTCCTTATATTTGGAGTAGAACATCTCCACGCTGTTTCGTAATTTTTTCTTTTTTATTAAGATATACGTATTTACGATAGACGCTTTGCACACACGAGCGAGATTACAGCCGCCATTGCGAGACCTCTTGTCTTACCGAGGTACCGTTTCTTTCAGATGGTCTTTTCTAACCATGACATTCTCAACCGTACTGAAAGCATACCATCCTTCATGCATGCTGATTTCATATCTTACGAGGGAGTATGGTTCTATTTTCTTACGTTTAAAGCGAAAGCTTCTTGTGGTCCTGATAAGATTCTCGACGGATTTTTGCATCGGTATGCTGAAATGTTGGCACGTTTTCTAACATGTCATCTTCCGTGTTTCTTTTTTTTTTCCTCGGGTACTCCGTCAAACGAGTGGCTATGGCGCGTGTTGCGCCTGTGTTCAGAAAGAATGGCCGACTTGCGTTGAGGCAACTACTACCGACTCTATATCTTTGACATGCATTTCCTGTAAACTGTTGGAACATATTATCGCTAACCAAATTACAGAGTTTCTGAACGCAAATAACGTGCTCTCGCCCCATCAGCATGAAATTAAGAAGGGATTCTCAACCGTTACTCGGCCATTTTCCACTGTTCACGATTTTGCAACCATACCAGATAGATCAGGCCGAGTCGATGTTATTTTTTTAAACTTTAGCAAGGCTTTTGACTTGGTTCCCCACGGAAAGTTAGTCAGCAAGCTGGACCATATAGGGTCTTCATCCCTTTATTGTTTGATAGGTATGTTGGTACTTAAGAAGTCGTAAACAATTAGTAGAGATTGGCGCTAGCTGCTGGGAAATATTAGACGTTACATCTGGAGTACCACAGGAGAGCGTCCTTGGTCCTTCGCTGTTTTTAATTTATATTGATGACATGGTTTCCGCCCGCCACTCGTCTGTGAATGTACGTGTATTTTCAAATGATAGCATGTTGTCTGAAGAAATAGCTTCGTCTGACGATCAACCATTAATGAGCGAAAACCTCATTGAAATCCAAAGTAAAAGATAAACTAGATCTTGAAAAAAAAAGATTCATCTTCAATATTACAAACAAAAGAGGACCATTCAATTTTAAATACAAGCTAAATAACATTTTCATTGCTCAGGTTCGATGATTAAAAGTACGTGGGAGTGACCATAAACAAAAACCTGAATTGGGCGACCCATATGAAAGTATATCCTTGGCTGCCTTCAAGAAGCTGGGTTTTTTAGGCACAAGCTAAAATATGCTACTCCAAATGTGGAATTATTGGCCTACAATTCACTCGTTACACCTAAACTACAATATGGTAGCATAACTGGGACCCTCATACTAAATCTTATTCTGAAATATTGGAACGAGTTCAAAGACGTGCTGTAAGGATTACTTTTGAAAAGTTGATAAGAACTGATACGCCTTCACTCTTGGTGAAGCCAACAGAATACGAACTCTACAGCCCCGTAGACGAACAGCACGTTTAAAATATTTGCACCCTCTTTATTGAAAAAAAGAAAAACTGTCCTTGGATTCAGATTATTATTTAAAGCCGCTTTCCACAAGACGAACTAGGCACCATCATTAGCATTCCTTAAAACCATACTTCGCACGCACTAACCTTTTTTTTTAATTTTCGTTTTTCCCTCGCGCGATTTAGGATTGAAATTCTCTTTCATATTCAGTTATTTCATCTTCAGATTTCGCTTTATCTTTAGATCATTTATTCTAGAATTGTGTGAGGTGTCGTTTTAGATTAATTTTGAATATCGAAGTGTTTCGGTGTTGATACAATTTGGTGTTTATCAACTTCGGTGTTGTGCTTCTCGACTGAAGAATTGGTTCTACTGCTTCTATTGTATTTTATCGCCTTTCTTGCGTTATCTGTTGACTTGCTTCTCTTGTTTCTTGCTCTGTCTTTTGCGTTTTGTTTTAGAGCGCAGCTCTTAGGCGCCCGTTTCCGGCTTGAGCGGCGTCGCCGTCGCCGTCGCCGTCGGCGTAACTGTAGGTCACGTGACACCCCGGTCGCGTGACCCCCCAGGTCACGTAAGCCCAGGTCACGTGGCCCCCAGGTTACGTGACCCCCCCCCCCCGTGCCTTCCTCCTCTCAAGAGCTGCGCTCTAATTCGGCGTTACAGGAGTTGTAAACGGCTTTCATTTTTTTATACCGGTATTTATGGTTGTACTCTGCTCATTCTGCTTGGAATAGTTGTCTGCAGAATCAAATAAATAAATACCGCGTTGAACACATTCCCCCAAAACAGGAACGAAAGCTCGTTCCTCGTTCCTCCTCAAACTTAGAACGAGTAACCGTTATGAGTTCCATACGTTCGAAAACAACGCGTCCCCGTTACGCTTCTAAAATTGAAGCGTGCCCTTACGTTAACGTTACGTTTGCGTATTCCAGTGAAATATTTTGCTGGATAATTCGTAGAAAGATATCCACACCGAACCACGTGGCGAGTCGTCCTAACCACATTCCTTCCAGTTCTTTGTCTTCAACTATCTCTCGGACACTAGCTATAATCATAACGTGGATTGAACTCATTTTAGGTGAATCGGTTGAATATTAGCTCAAAGTAATCAAGAGTCATCACAATGTCAATTATGCCAAATTAACGTTCACTGGGTCAAAAGTAACTCGAAGTAATCAAAGGAGGAATGGTAAAGTGAATTGGGCTCAAGATAGATCAATTGGTAATACAATACCTCACAGTAATTCAAACGCCAAAATGTCAATTAGGCCGAATTAAAGTCCATTGGATCAATAGTAACTCAAAGTGATAAAAGAGTAATTATCATGTCTATTAGGCTCATAATAAATCAATGGTTTGAATATTGGTTAAAAATCAAGAGTTATCAGAAAGTTAATTAGGCCGAATTAGAGTCCGACGGGTCAATAGTAACTCGAATACATCAAGATAGTAATATTAATGTTAATTCAGCTCATAATAGATCAGCTTGGTGGTCTAATAACTTGAAGCAATCCAAAAAAAAAATGTCAAGTAGGCCGAATTAAAATTCACTGGGTGAACAGTAACCCAAAGTAATCAAAAGATTCATCAAAAATACCAATTAGGCCAAATGAAAGTCCATTGGATCAAAAGTAACGAATTAATCAAAAGAGTAATATTGTTGAAATGAGCTCATAATAACTGGTCTATAACGTGTGAAGTAATCAAGACAAACACAAAAATAACAATTAGGCTGATATAAAATCCACGGAGTTAATAGCAACTCGAAGTAATCAAATAAGTAACATAACGACTACTGAGCTCATAACCAAATCATTTGTTTGAATACTAGCTCAAAGCAATCAGAGCCATCAAGATGTCAATTAGGCCGATTTGAAGTTTATTGGGTCGATGTAGTAACTCGAAGTAATCAAAAGAGTAACAATAATGTGACTTCTCTTAATAAGCTAGTTAGTTAATTGTTTGCTCAAAGTAAATACAAGAGTGATCAAGATGCCAATTAGGCCAAATCAAACCATTCGGTCACTAGTAAGTCGAAGTAATCAAAATAGTGATCATAATGGTAACTGAGTTGAGAATAAATAACTTGGTTGTATAAAAACTTAAAGTAATAAAAAGATGTAATATGTCAATTAGACCTGCAGAAAGTCAAATGGGTCACTTGTAACTCGAAGTAATCGAAATGTCAATAATGCTTTTTGAGTTGAGTAGTCACACTCAGTTGTGTTACTAATATATCTGGAAAGGATAAAGGTAACCACTAAATTAACTGCGTTAATTTAAAGTCAATTGGGAGTAATCCAAATCAGATCAAAGGAGTAATCCAAATCTTAGCTGAACTTATATGAAGTCGCATTTGTCAATAATCATTCAAAGGAATCGACTCAGTAACGAACATTTTGCTTCTATAAAGTTATTTGCGTCGGTAATAGTTATAAAACCAAAAATAATCGGAAAGTCAAATGCGCTCCTACCAAATTATATGTTTTGCCAATAATTCCTTGAAGTAATCGAGAGGGTAATAAGAAAAATGTTTGTTGAACTTTTATTATACAAATTGAGTTATTAACAGGTCGAAGTAATTTCAAGTGGAAGCAATACGTCAACTAAGCTTTAAATAAAGTCAGTTGTGTAAGTAATAGCGTAAAGAAATCAAGAGAGTAATAATAAATTGCTATTGTACTTATATCATCTTAATTGTATCAAGAATAAGTCGAAGTAATAAAAAAGAGTACACAAAACGTCAATTCAGCTAAACTAAACTCGTAGGTACTACTAAAAGCTCGAGGTTACCAAAAGATTATTCAAGATGTCAATTAAACAACAAAATCTTCAGTCGGGCTAGTTGGTTCACGAGTGGACAGAAGCGCCGAAGGACAGGGACAAAGTGAAAAAGGTAACGAAAACACGGAGCGAATTAAGCCTCGTCAGTCGTGCGACTAGTAACTCCAAGTGATCGAAATAGTGATCAAAATATCAGTTGTCCCCAACAAAATCTAATTGTATAAACAATTACAAGTTATCAAAAGTGTAAGCGAAATACGACAACTGAAGACAAATACGTGCATGTATATTATGGATTAAATTGACTGACCCCGGAATTTAATTGGGTAGCACTAGAATTAAGTTGGATGGCACTTGGATTCAATTGACCATCCTTTGGATTAAAATGTGCGGGAAAGCCTGTAGTACACGGGGGTAGAAAGCCAAAAGCCTGCTTTTTTGTACGACCATTTTATTAAAGCGCAGCTCTTAGGCGCCCGCTTCCGTCTCGAGCGGCGTCGGCGTCAGCGTCGGCGTAAGGCTACGTGACCCCAACAGGTCACGTAACCACCCAGGTCATGTGACCCCCCCCCCCCCCCCGAGATCACGTCACCCCCCATGTCGCGTGACCCCCCCCGCCCCGAGGTTACGTAACCCCCCGTGAGGAGGAGGAGGAGGAGGGAGGGTTTGCCCTCCCCTCACTACCCTTCCCTCCTCCTCCTCAAGAGTTGCGCTGCGCTTCCTATTCGGCGTTACAGGGAGTTGTAATCGGCTTTCACTTTTTTATTATTTACACATACTGCGACCTCTCTGAAGTCATTGCAGGAGTGGAAATACAGAAACAAATTAACATTCAAACAATACAACATGCCCATGAACATAACAGAAATTAAAACGATGATGTCATGCGTTACGGAAAAGAATAGGCAGAACCGCGCTAATAAAATCATCATAGGAAAGAGTACGTATTTCCCCATCAAGGTTATTCCAAATTTTATTACAATGTGGGAAAAAACGAGTATTTAAAGGAGCGGTGCAACGATATTCAATTGGAATGTTTTTCACTTTACACGAGCTTACTGGCACTAGTGGGACCCAAGGATACTCGCTCGCAACACCACTGGCCAAGAAACTCCTTTGTTGCGGTGTAATTTCAAGGACAAAAGCGATCATTTTCATTCAATCTCTCCTTTGCAAAATTTGATGACGTAACGTGGGGATCGCAGCACACCCCAGTGACGATATTTGAATACGGTTCATAGCTGGACCCGAGCATTGCGTGGGTACTCGATTTGGGCTCGTGATAATGACTAGCTCGAGAAGCATTCGGGTAGTGGCCCGTGTCCAATCGCTGCAACGACGACAATAGCCGAGCCATAACAATGTCTGGAACTCAGCGCGTGTCCTGTGCCTTTGCCAACCCCAGCGCGTGACTATGATCAACATTGGCGGCATATAATCGGCTCCAGATCACGTGGCCGCTTGTTCTGGCTGCGAGTTGAGGGAATGAACGCTGCTCGTTTTTCATTAAATTTTTTCTGGGACTTCTATTGCGTGGGGTGAAAAACGAACGCGTGTTTCATAGGTCATTAACGTCAGGGATCCGTTCTAAGCGCTATTTGCGCAAAGTACAAAAATTGTTGCATCGTTCCTTTAAAGCAGTTAGTATGAGACTGAAACAGAACAATATTTAATGAATGAGATCGTCTGGTGCGTGAACTAGTAGAGAATGAAATATATTTACTTCGCTCTGATTCCACAGTCCTCATTAACAATTCTGTGCAACATTTTAATTCTATCAACTGTTCGCCTTCTAGACAAAGGCTCCAGCCCCAGAGATGAAACAGCCGAGGAGGGCGAAAAATTACGATCATACCTATTCAAAATAAACCTTACAGCCTTGGCCTGGAGAGATTCAATGATATTAAAATATAGCTGACTATTTCTCACTTCATTTCCTTCGAAAGTTTTCCACTTTTTCACTATGATGCATCCGCGGTACCCGAACACATCAGCCGAACCCAGCTCAAGGACTAGACACGAGTACTGCGTCACTCGGACGTAAGCGCTCGTCAACAATCAATCCGTCGACGAATATTTAGATTCGCGTTCGTTGCCAAAGAGTGCCATGACGGCTCTTATCGACACTTGCAAGTATACAAGTCACATGGTGCGCTTAAAAAGCACGGTGGAAGCTTGGAGTCATCGGTTCCAATGAAATACTGACTTCACGGCCATGTGATTTATCATTTCGCTTTTGAATTGAGGAGGAAAGCTTAGGAGGAACAAGTTGAGAAATTATTTCATGGTGACTATATCGCAGGCTTGTATGTACTGTTGTAACTTGTGTATCACAAATTTAAAGCGGCGAGGAACGATAAATAAGGTTTAATTCCTTTTGACTAATATTGATATTCAGTATTGTTTGTTAATTTTGTTTTTCGTGTGCCCCTTTCTTCACTTACTTTAACAGTGCTGAGTAGTTGGCAACTTGACGTCAGTAAAGAAGATTAACACTTTCCTTGCTGTCCTCCATTTTTAATTTTGACATTATTTCATTGCATTTGAATTTATGTCAAATGAACCAATAACTGAAATTCAATTGTTTTGTCAAGGCGTATATTATACGGTTTCTATATTGGAAAGGTTCTAAACAAATCACAACAAATGTGTTCCTCAAATTAATATTACATTAACATACAATTCCGCAATACTTGACCAGTTCTATCATGCCTTCCCCTCCCAACTACTCGCTTCATCATTCTATTGCTACACAGCCCTGGTGCTTGTTCAACAGCCACCAGTATCACGAAGTATTTTCCGAAGCTGAAACCTAGTTTTCAGTCAAACCTGGTAGGTAAACGCCACGCATTTACCTACTAGGTTCGAAAGTGCGATACCGGAAGCTGCGCTCGCCAGATCTTCCTACTTCTCTCCAACATTGCAACAGTTGCCATTAAACGAACCAGCAAGAGAGAATCTGCTACAGACGGATACAAACTTTAGCAGTCAAGTTTTACATTCCACACGCGCCCCTTCGAGTAAAAAAAAGTCGCCTCTTTCCCCTATATTATGGCAAAAGCAGTGATAAGTTGTAACGCAGAATGCGATGCAGCATCGGGCTAGCAGCATCGGGCCTCGAAAAAGTCAATCAGGGGCCTCGAATTCGCCCCATGGTTTTACTCCTGAGGAAGCCGCTATGCGCTGGCCGTACATATGCGTCGTCATTCCCTTTTAAAGCGGTAGCTTTACGGTCGACACTTTGCAGGGATTTCGACCTCGTCGGTTGTCGTCGCCACGCGCGTAGAATGGAATAGAATGGAATACATTTTTTTTCTCCCCTCTTGGCGCGAGAAAAGGGAAGTCATTACTTTCTGTCGGCCGTGCCTCGCAAAGAGAGCGAAGAGGGCAGCCCTGGCGTCAGAATGGCGCAACGAAGGGAGAATCCTCGTGTGTCGTCTGCTTGAAATACTTGTTTTCAGACATTACTCGCATTGTGCGAAATCCCACTTTGGCAGTATCCAGTTGCTACGCGTAATGTTGGATGTTTTTAGAGACTTCTACCGCGATTACTTCACGGATCACTGGTGGCAGTCGTCAGTGGCAACCACGAGGGCCATGAGAAGTAACCACGTCGCACCTCCGTCCTCAGGTACGCGACGGCACCACGCCACCCGCATCGCGCGACCGTTGCTGTACAATCAAATTGGACCATCTCAACTGAACAACTGTTTATTAAAGGTACACACTGAAAGTTACACTGTTACAAAGACAATTTCGAGCAGAAGATGCGTTAGCCGCGCCTTTCCTTTAGGAGGACCCAACACAAAGGGACCTGAGCGACACCCCGGCAACCCAGAGATTCCCCTGTTTCCCCCTCTCCTGGTAATAAAACATACGCCGACCACGTAGTAGACTACACAGTCTCCGGAAAGGTCCCCGTCCCTGGGTCGCGTTTCCAAACTCCGTGCCCACTGGCCCCGGCTGAAGTGATTTGTTGTATACGTGTCAGTAGACCGAGGTGGCGCGTGAAACTCCACCCACAACGACCGTGCTACAGGTACCATTTTCGTTTCTTCGCATATTGTGGCGGAATAATTCGACTGTTTTGGGGTAGTGCTTTCACTTTCGTAACTTCTCGATAGTTTTTGAAAGCTCAGTTTCGATAGTATTGATTATCGACCAAAAGCCAACTATCGATAGTACTATCGATAGTCAACAATCGATAATACACTCTTAATCTGGGGCCACCTAGGGAGCCACCTATAGCCGTGACAAATGAGATCCAACTTGTCACGGCAAATTTCGGGGCCACCTAAAATTGCCAGCCCGTTTGCCGTCCCTTTTTAGGTGGCCCCAAAATTTGCCGTGACAAGTTGGATCTTGCCGGCCCGTTTTTTAGCTGGCCCGTTTTCTAGCTGGCCTGTGTACTAGGTGGCCCGTTTTCTAGCTGGCCTGTTTTCTATGTGGCCCGTTTTCTGCTGGCTATAAAAATGTGCCGTCGTCCACTCCCCCGCAGAGTATCTCGGAGGGTCCAGGATCTGTGATGCACGAAGAAAGCCAGGCAAATGAGAAGTACAGGAAAATTTCACCGTAAAAATGAAGCTGTGACGTGGCACTGAGCCTGACGTCTTCTTGTAAGACGTCATGCACATAGTCACGTCGCAACTTTATTTTTGAGTCTCAAAATATATTGGAAAATCATTACCAAGCTCAATTTGTATACTTTAGCGATTCACTTCCCGAGTGCTCTAGGGGAAAGCAAATATACAGGAATTGTTTCAAGGGCAAGGCCGATGGTTTCTAAACATTTAAAAGAACAGTGGGTCCGCAGGTAAACAATCCATTTATTTGTTTAAATTAGATGCAGAGCTGAAGATACAGATGGTGCTTTGTTGTAATAAATACCACATTCAAACAATAAAATAGAAAAGTATATGAAAACTTGTGTCACTTGCTGAAATATTGGTGGAAGCATGGCCGTTGCTTTCAGTTGACACACTTGGTGAACTAGGACCCGCCGCAGTTGCAGGTGCGCTCTCCGAGCCAACTGTGTTGCAGTCTGCCGGAGCTTCGTGCCACAAGACGGGTGTCCGCGGCACGTCCGAAGGCCATTTGCCTCTGTCATCAAGGCATGATGCCGCTGCGATTAAGAATTTTCAGCATTTCATTATAAGTTAATATGGGGAGAGAGAACATGTCTTTTATCTTAATTACGTTCTAAAATTTAGCAAACAGCTGGTTTTTTAGAAAGTAGCTTGCTGGATGTTAGAGTCTATACAAATGTTGAGTCATCGGCCACAAACATGGCCGCTAACAAAACGTTTATTCGTGAGCTCTGCGGAAAACAAAATAAGCGAAAACAAATTCGCCAATTAGATAACCGCATTTGCTCTCGGCGGCCATGCTTATGTTTAGTTACTGGACATTAAAAAGCAGTCTGACGTCATATGAATAGAGCTTTGGTGGCAGTTTGCAGAGTGGGAACAAACCAGTAAATTTCGACGCCACCAGGAAGGGGAGCTGAGGCTGTCCACTTGCCAGGATCTACAGGTTCATGGTTATATCATACAGGCTGCGTCATGAAACACCGACTAAATCGTTTGCTCAAAAACTACACGTCGCACATAAACAGCTATTTTTGTTTAATATAAAAATTCATAACATTTGACGTTTGGATAATTATGGTGTCAAAGATTTTGAATAATTAACTTTCTGTAATTACTAAATTTAAAAGTATGGTCACGTCAGGGTAAACACCTTGCTAAACTGCGTCAAATATTGTAAAATAAATAGTTCGACTTTTTTCAAAAATATTGTTTAATACATTTCCTAAATTCAGTTAGCCTAATAAAAGCTTATTCTTAGAGTGTCACCAAACGTTATACTGCATTACTTAAGATGTAGGGAAATGGAAAGGAGTCAGGCATGCTACCTCCGATAAGTTGGAAAAGGTTAGTTTCCGCCTTAGACGTTTCAATTTCTAATAACATGAGGACAAAAATGTGTGCAACTTGCGGTTCGCGCAGTTGCACCACCACAAATCTTTCTTTTTTTATATAAATAATCCAAATTCGACCCAAACTTTGTGCCTGAAATAAGATCTAACATGTATACTTCGTTACATCATGAGCACAAACTTATAAAAAATTGGTAAGATTTCTGCGTAAGATGGGGGACAGCGACAGCTGGAAAGAAGCCATCCGAGACACAGACACCCGAGTATATTCTCTTTGCTCGGGCGTGCGTAGAACGCCTGCCTGTCTTTCTCGCTTCCGAGCGCGTACCGATTAAAGCTCAACATGCTTTAAAGCAATCAGTGTGGCACCCCTTCACTGCGGACAGCGGTACGTCGTAGGCTGCGACGCGGTGGGCGGAGACTGTCCTCACATGTCACGCTTTGACGTCTAGCGCAGGGACGCGAGTCTCCCCTGAAGGCTCATTCACACAGAAAGAACGTTTCGGCCGACGTCGACGGGCGCGTGAGCAAAGAAGGGTGCACGCACAAGGACAAACTTAGTGTATTGTAGATGTTACATTCATCATCAATTTTAGTATAAATGTTCCTTGTGTGGCCGTCCTCCTTTGCTCAACGCGATCGTCGACGCCGGCCGAGACGCACGACTATATACCTCGGACGGCAAGCTGATGAGTGCGCCGTATACGCCGTGCTCTATCGGCGGACACTTCGGCAAGAAAAAGCACCCCCTATAAACTATTTACACCTTGTCGCTGGAAAATGCTGGTGGCCACCGTTGAGGCATAACCGGCTAGCTTTATCTGCCTCAGCTTACCATAGGCAAACCATAAGGGCTGCGACTGTGACCCGAGAACTTTAAAAATTGTCACCCTCCACGAGTGCTTGTGCGCATCCGAGCCGACGTCAGACGCGAAGAGTCCGCGCTTGTAGCCGTTGTGGTAAGTCCATGCTAAGGTGAAATGAAGTAAACCTGTTTTCCGCTTTCCACCGGCGACGCCAGCCGGTATCCGAATAATATGAAAAGAGGTGATTTCAAACGTGCTTCTTAGAATACAAAAATATGGTGTATAGATACCTGTATCATCCAGGAGAGGGTCCAAGAGGTCCTCTGTTAACGAGAACAAAAGTTACTAGTTAGGAACTCTTTCAACACTTGACTCTATTCCGTTATTAGCCAGTGAGCTACATAATTACCCAGTCGGTTATGCTGAAGAGGACTGTGCCCGCAGTAATAGCACCAGCCAAGTTGGCCCAGAAGTGGTGATCGTGCTGGTCGTGCCGCCAGATCAGCAGGCCGTGTGAAGCCATCGAATTCACATGTTCCGTCATGGTTACACCGCCCGCCTTTGATATCCTTCGACGTGAGCATCCTGAAGAACTAACTCACTGTCCCGCGGCTTCGGCGCACACTCTAACATAGGCTTCCATCACCATGATAAGAAAACAAACGTCACCCGCAGATGCTTCCGATTAGATTCGTACTTCGTACGTTCAAAATTCGTCGTCCTGGCACAACGAGAAGAGAAATGCGCTGGCTGCGCCCGCGGGGCACGCTGGGTGGCCGCAACTGCAGCCATCTAGCGGAAAGCAGAGTCTTTTTTTCCACTATTACGTGCATAGCCGGCCCGTTTTTGCCGGCCCTGCACAAACGGGCCGCCAAAAATTACAGGGCCGCCTACGGAGCCACCTATATAGCCATTCGCACCATCAAAGAGGGAGGGGCGAACAGCAGCCGTGACGTTGTACACGGCAACTTTGACGGGGCCGGATCAGTTCGCGGCTAAGTCCTGAAAACGTTGAACGTCACGGCTATAGCCGTGACGTTTGCCGGCCCCAGATTAAGAGTGTACTATCGATGGTACCATGGATAGTCAAGTATCGATAATACTATCGATGGTACCATGGACAGTCAA